>SNQJ01S0038068.1:150668-171127 GCA_010110895.2 Picea sitchensis | reverse complement strand
CGTTTTTACAATGCAAAAGCTCTCTCTATATATAATTCAAAAATAATACCTTGGTGACTTTTCATAATCCTATATATGATTACGTTCTTAGCATGCAAGAGTTCTATATAAATAATTCAAGAAGAATACCTTGTGATTTTTCATAAGAATTATAACATGACTTTTAAATCATTTAATTTTTTTTAATTGGTTTATTTTTATTTTTTATTATTTAATTTTTTTATTTTTATTTTTTCTCTAAATTATTAATTTATTATATAATATTACTTTTTCTTAAAAAAAAAAATGTTTTATTTTCAAAAGGATGATTTCATCTTCCATTATGAAAAGTCAGGAAATTCATTTATTCTTATATTGTTTTTCTTCTCCACGCCACCTAATTAAATGATGCTCGGTAGGAGCAACCTCAGATCAACCTCATTACATGATACGTCTTCAATATGTAAACATTTTTGCAAAATCAAATTAAAATGAAAAACATGTATAAATTTTTTCGTTAAACTATACGAGTAGGCTATTTGAAAATGACCTTAGATTCCTCACTTCCCGTCATCGTTGTCAATTTCTGAATTTCTCAATAAATTGATGTCCAAAATAAAGCCAAGCTTTATGTTTTAGTTTTTCTTCTATGATATTTTTTTAAGATTTTTATTTAAAATATAGTGAGATTTTTATTTAAAATATAGTGAAAAATGATTAAATTTATAAATTTAAGTGATTATTTTTATATAATTTGAATATCTTAAAAAAATTTCAACATATTGAATTCATTTTTACATTAAAAATAAATTTTAAACAACAAAAATAATGATTTCATATAAATTTGTGTCGCCAAATTAAGAAAAAAACCTAAAATTTAAAACAGTAAAACACCCAAAATAAAAAAATAGTGAGTTCAACTTATAAAGCTCTGATTATAAGTAGTGAGTTCAACTTATAAAGCTCTGATTATGAAAAAGGTGGATACAACCAAAATCCACCAAAGTTTCAACGCCTTACATAGTCTTTTAAAAAGAGGTAAAGAAGCGGCTAGAAAGTAGAAATTGATATTTTATGAAAACCATTCAATTAATTCAATACTTTTTCCTTTTGGTAAATAATTTTAGCATATAGTTCTTTTGGTAAATAATTTTACTTTTTCCTTTTGGTAAATAATTTTAGCATATAGTTCTTAAGAGGTAAAGAAGTAGAGATAGATCTTTTATGAAAACCATTTAATCATTAGACTACTTTTTCTTTTGGGAAATAATTTTAGAATGTTTGTAGTATATAGTCGTTTACAAGAAGGAAAATATATAGATATAAATATAAAGTAAAGATTGATTTTTAATAAAAAATATTTAACCATTTGAATGATTTTCTTTATTGTGGAAWTTTTTTTGGTGTAATGTCTTTCAATTTAATTGAGATTATTCATTATATGTGGATTATTCATAAAAATAAAAAAAACTTGTAAACTAAATTTTTGTAGTTTCTAGTTATGAATTACAACTAGATTTATTTATTAAATGYATTTAAAACATTTTAAAATAGACACAAAATGCARTTAAATAACTCAATTACATCTATATATAAATCATTTTTATTTACTGAGTTAATGCACAACAAATAAGTTTATAATACAAACAAAAATAAGAAAAAATACTTATCTTTTATAAACAATTATGTAATAAKTTTGGGGTGAACATTCCACTCAACCGTAGACTTGTTGTTCCAAATCTCAACAACAAGTCACCTCCAAGCTGGGGCTAGCAATCCAAAAAAGAGGGTGGTCTCTCATTGTCCACTCACAACTTAGAAATCTCACAACCCATTGATATTATTCTACAACTATCTCGATTTTCCACCAGTTCTCTTCCTCTCGACCTGCCCAACCCAAGGAATGTACCCCTTCATTACTCTCAGTCCCCTAGGTGTCCCATTCATTTACAAAGGTCTCTCTGACATAGGTAACCATGAATCTTCCAGCTGAGAAATTCAACGGAACTCACTGTTAGGAAAACTACCAGCAAACAACAACAAATGCTTGTTGTTACAGTGCAACTCACACGAGAGTTCACTCTTCAGGATCGAAACCTAGCTCTTCAATTTTCATCTTTGATACGCTCCAACATGCTCGAAATTTCAACCTCCATGGCTGCTTCGACTCCAAACTCTCTTTTACTACTTTCTACTTGATGTTCACGCCAAAACATTGACTTTCTAAAACTTTTATAGTTTCCCATACAACATTCTCCTAGACCCTCCCCTCTCTTGTGGATTAATTCATCCCCCATCTTTATCCATCTACCCTAAGTAGTTGGCATCACATTTTATTTATCAAAATTTAGAAATGCAATTCGCATATACATCGCTTGGTCGTGGCCACGCATTATATCTAAATGAGCATTAATTAAATTGGGGATTATAGCGGGGATGATACATTTCCCCTCCCCTACAATTGTGCACCATCCTCGGTGCACATTATGTTGATATACATACATATACAAATTTACATTACAATACTTTAAGAAACAAAATTATGCAATTTCATAACTCCAACAACAATTCCAACCAAAATATCATATTCCTCTCAACTCGTTGACCCAAGGAATGCACCATTTGTTTATTAGGGTTAACCCAAGGAATGTGTCATTCTTTTATCAAGGCCCCCAATGCAGGTTGGCTAGGAATTTGAGATGTGGTTTTGTAACTCTAGTTGCTCAAAATGAAGTCATGCATTATGTTTTCTTTAAAATTGACAAAAGATTGTGGGTATTCTTCCTGTATGTTTTCTTCATGCTCCCATGTAGCATCTTTAAGAATGTAGCAAGTCCATTGAACCTTTTCCAAACCTATGGATTTTTTCCTGAGCACTTTGAATTTCCGGTCCAAGATGTATACTAGTTCCACTTGTAAATGTCCTTCGTGCTACACTTAGATCACAATCCAATCAATTATGTGGTTAGGGTCAGGCACATATTTCTTTAATAATGACACATGAAATACATTATGCATTCTCATGAATGCAGACAATGCTATCATGTATGAAACCAACCCTTTCTTTTTTAATATTTCAAAAGGTGCACAATATATTGTTACCAATTTCGGGAAACTTCCTAATATTAGTGAAATTCTCTTTACTTTCACTTTTAAAAACACATGTTTTCCGACTTTAAAATCTCTAAACACTCCATTCTTATCTGCATAACTTTTTTTCCTATCCTGTATAGCCTTTAAATCCTGCTTGATCTTTGCCATCTGCTCTTCCATTTCTTTCAACAAATTTGGCCCAATAATTGCTCTGTCTATTGGATTGTCCCAACTTACTGGTGTGTTACACTTTTTGTCATACAATGCTTCAAATGAAATCATTTTTAATGAGGCTTGATACCCATTATTGTAGGAAAATTCCACTAAGTGGATATAAACCTCTTACTTTGATGGTTGGTCCATCACATTCCTTCTTAATCATGTCCTCAATTATTTTATTAATTCTCCCACTTTTCCCATTTGACTATGGGTGCTACGATGTACTGAGATTTAGATTTGTCCCAAAGCCTTTGAACAAACCCTTCCATAAATTGGAAGTGAATTTTGGATCTCTATCTGAAACTATTGCCTTAGGCACTCCATGTAGCCTAGCAACTTATTTCATGTAAATTTATGCAATATTCGATGCCTTGTGTGTTTTCTTCACTTAATAAAATGTGTTTCCTTAGTTAATTTATCCACTGCCACGACGATGGAATCGTCTTGCTTCATTGTTTTGGGAATATTTGTACTAAAATCCACCATAACTACCTCCCACTACCATTTTAGAATGGGAAATGGTTGTAACAACCTTGTGAGATGCTTATGCTCAATCGTCACCTTTTGGCACTCTAGACATCTGGCTATATAATTAGCCACTTCTTTTTTCATTCATGGCCAAAAGTGTTGGTTTCTTACAACTGCAATTGTCTTATGATATCATGGGTGCCTAACATAAGGCACACTATGCACATCCCTCAACATTGCATTTTTCATCTCACTAGAATTTGGTACATATAGTTTACCTTTGTACATGAGAATTCCATCATTTTTTAGTTCATAAAAATTAAATTCCTTTACCTTGTAATGTTTCTTTTATTTTTAGATAGTGCTGATATGAATTTGTTGTTGCAATAATTTTTTCTTTTAGATCAGTGCTATACATGTTGATGGCTACAATATGCATTTCATGAGATCTCTTGTTGAGTGCATCAACCACTTGATTTTCCTTTCCTTTTATATGCTTAATTTCAAAATCATATTCACTCAAAAATTCCAGCCATCAAGTTTGTTTGGAATTTAATGTTGGTTGTCCAAACAAATGTTTCATACCACAATGGTCTATCCTTACCTCAAATTTTCTCCTCATGAGGTAATGTCTCCACATTTTTAATTCATGTACAATTGGTGCTAATTCCAAGTCATGTGTAGCATAATTCCTCTCATACTCTTTTAATTTTCTGGATTCATAGCATACCACGTGATCATTTTGTGTGGGGACTCCACCTAGGACTTCCTTGCATGCATCAATCCACACCACAAAATCTTCATCCGGATTTGCAATCTTCATTATTGGTGCACTTGTCAAAATGTCTTTCAGCCACTGAAAGCTCTTTTCACACTTGGGAGTCCATTCAATTCCACTCTCTTCTTCTGCAAAGAAGTAATCGGGCTTGCAATATTTGAGAATCCTTTTATGAATCTTTAGTAGTAACCGACCAGACCCATGAATGATATGACCTATGTGACATTTCTTGACGCAAGCCATCCTCTAATGGTCTCTATCTTCTTAGGATCTACTCCTAAAATTATATGCCCCAAGTAGTGAATCTTATTTCGATAAAAGATGCACTTATTTATCTTAGCATACAATTTATAATCTCTTAGGACTTGCAACCCCATTATTAAATGTTGTTCATGTTCCTCTTCTGGCTTAGAGTAGATGATAATATCATCCAGGATCACAATTACAAACTTGTCTAGGTATTCACTGAACACTCCATTCATCAAGAACATAAAAAATGTTGGGGAATTTGATAGTCCAAATGGTGCTACCATGATTCATAGTGCCCATATATTGTCCTAAAAGTTGGTTTTCTAATATATTCTTCCTTTATCCTCACTTGATGATAACCTGATCTCAAATCAATCTTCAAAAATATTCTTATATTTTTCAGATCAAACAAATTATCAATTTTTGGCAAATGATATTTATTTTTTATGGTGACCTTATTCAGTTGTCCAAAATCAATATACAACCTTAATGTTCCATCTTTATTATTTACAAAAATAATCGGGGCACCCCAAGGTGACACACTTGGATGCATATACCCCTTTTTCAAAAGTTCTTCAAGTTTCATTTGCAACTCTTTTAATTTTGGTGTGCCATTTTTTAAGGTGTCTTGGACATTGGGGAAACTCTTGACACTAAATAAATAGAGAAATCGATCTCTCTCTTTGGTGGCAATTTTGGGATTCCCCTAAAAACATCTTCAAAATCCCTCAAGACCAAATGGTCTTCAATGTTTTCCACTTTATATTTGGTTTCCTCTTCCATGTGGGCTGCAAAAATCTAACATCCATTCCTAAAACTCTTTTTCAATTGCATAGCTAAAATCTCTCTAACAACTACAACTCTTGTAATGCCTTAATCTTTCCTTACTTCCCTTCTTCATCAAGACATGGGATTTTTTTTTGTAATAGTCTAGGAAAACATGGTGTTTTTCCAACCAATCCATGTCAATTAGACAATCATATGAACCCAATGGTATAATGTTTACATCTACCTTTGTACTAAGCCCATTCATGTCTATTGGAAAATATTTAACTATCTCATTGATCTTCCTCTTAACCCCTGTGGATAACTGAACTAACCAATATTTCTTATTCTTACTCCTTTGTAAGTGAAATATTTCAACAATGTTAGAGTTTATGTAACTATATCTATCTCCATAATCAATTAAAACTGCTATGGGCTCGTTATCTTCCACTTCAATTATGGGGGATTAATATTGCATAAATTATTGGCATGCTTCCTCCCATTTCTTCAATTGTTTGAGCCTCTTGAATGTTGTGGAAAGTCCTCATTCTTTCTCCTTTTTGAGGGTAGTCCCTATATAAATGATTTCCCTCCCATCCCCAATATTGTATAGGTTGTTGCGTTGGCCTTTTCCCAAATGAATCTGCTGTCTTGTGCTCATTTTGGGTTGGCTGACTATTATCCGCAATTCCTAGGGATACCTAAGGAGATGATGTCTCGGGCCCCTCAGGTTGTAGACATGGAGTACCGAGAGACATCTTCACCAACAGTTTCCACTTGCACAGACATAGACCCACCTCACTACAACAATTCTAGGTTCACCATGATGGTATCCACCACATCAGTTGGCTTTCAGAAGACATTGGGTCTTGCTCCATGAGGTACGATCCAGGTATTATGGTGAGTTTCATTTCAATAATTGAGCATTTGATTTTGTTGCATTTAAAAATGATTTTGATTATATAACGTCTACTTGGTCTTTATGCTCTTTTCCTTGTTTCACCTTGGTGGTTGACATTGTGCCCTAGGAAGTGGTCACCCTTAAGTATGGGTTTTCTACTGGGATATCCCCTTGACAAGTCACCATGCCATTCCTCGACCATACTTGTCACTTTCCACACTTCATTCCCTCATCTCCTTACCTTTTGGTTTTTTTGGGTGTATTGACCCAAGAAGGGATTGTCCCTCATTTCATGGGAATAAGGGGTTGAAGGCTCAGAAGGGTAGGTAGCTAGAAAAAGATAAAATCCTAATTATGAACCTTCTAGATTCTCTCCCAGAGAGGTCTTGAGAGTAATGAAACGCTTCTCCTAAAAAAATCAAATACCTACAAAAGAAAACACATAATATAAATTTCCCACTTGATTGAGGGATTTACACAAAGTGCATTACAAGATAGAATATACCCCCATGGAACTATGTGTACTTCCCCCTTCAAGTGACACTTTGGTACTACTCTCCAAGCTAATCAATTCACCCTAAGGAGTATCAAGTGTTTGGACCTTAATTAATTAATAGCAATGAATGGGCTTGGAAAAATGATGCATTGAAAATGAAGGTGCAACACACCCTCCACAAAGGCACCAATAAATGAGACACTATGATCCCTTGTATGTCATGAACCCCATGCCAGAAATTCCCCCCACCATCTGTATCATCTTCTCCACATGTCTTAGAGAGGGGTTTCACCTAGGAAACAATTCACCCAATAGGTCACCTTGTCAACCCTCCCATACCTAAACTTGGTAAGTTTCATAGGGTATTTGAGCAATTGTTTAGTTTGGTGAGGTGGTTTTGGATACACATCCTTAGATGGATCTTTTATTGACTTGATTTACTCATCATGATGCATTTGAATTGAGATCCTTGGAGGGTGTATTTATTGTCTTTGTAGGACCTTGCTTGGTGGACAGATTTGGAAGAACAAACCTAGATTGGGCTTGAAGGCCACATATTGGATACCATGGCCTGCACACTGGATGATTATGATAGCCTTTGTAGGTTTGACATATGCCTTGGAGGACCTCACCCATGCCCCTACTGGCCCAATGTTTTTCCTTTGGAAGTTTTTATCGCACAAGTTGTAGGTTGGGAAAAGCTCGACCCAACCATCAAATGGAAACAACTTTGAGAACAACTACCCACTGTCACCTTAGGTAGGTATTCCCATCACTTTAGAGATGACATAATCACCTCAACTGGGGAATCTCGATGACCTTGGGGGAATGAGATGGAAAACGAAGAGATGAAGGAAAATCCCCCTATAGGTTAAGATAGAAGATGCATAAAGGCTTGGGAAAGAATCTTCATGGTAGCCAATGGTTTCCAAGAGACAAGAACACTTGCAAATAATGTTGTACATGCCTGAGACACAAGAACAAGTCGAGCATATATGCATAATGTTAGGTGGAAAATAAAGTTAGGCTTATTGTCCTTAATTGCAACAATAAACAACAATGTATATCAGAAAGAAAATAAGTGTTAAAGCTGCTAAACAATTGCTAAAGTTGAACAAATTATGCAAGAGATAAGTTAGATAAACACTAGTGATACTCAAGAATGAAAGCACAAGACTTTAGCAATGAAACAAGGTTGTAATAAAGAGTGTTTGCAGAGATATTTTGTAGCCTTATGGCTGTAGAAAACAAGTTGGTGCAACAGTAAATCCAACCACTAAAACTTACTAAGATTCAACCCAAAAGTTGCGTTAGGACTAGTAGATTAACTTGGCAAATGTTTGGCAAATTCTGATGGTTGAAAAGCAAGTTATGAATGAAAATGTGTTAGGGTTTTTGCAAGATAAACCTCCTTTTACCAACATAAATCCACCACAAATGACAAAGGAAATATCCAAGAGAGTTAGCTCACTACTTCTTCCACCAATAGCAATACGAAACCAAGAGAAGAGCACAAGAGAGAAGAGGTTGCCCAAAGAGGGCTCAAATTTTAGCCAAATACTTCTCACAATGGGAGAGTTATGTTATGAAATGAGATTCACATGATCTTTGTTTATACAAAAATTTTGAAACATAGTTTTTCCACTTAGTTAGGGTAAAACATAAGATAATGGCTCAACAACCCTTATCTTACCCCTTTATAGAAATAATAATATTTAATGTACACTTTAGCACATGAAAGAAACCCTAAAACAAGACGTCACCCCTATTTAGGGAAATGATTTGGAACTTGGAGCAAGTCGTTGGAGTTGGGGATGCATGGGTAGGCCTCCAAAGGCCACATTTAATTCATCCAAGCATTTTCCTCATGGTTCAAATCTTCCTTTCTTCAAAATGTGCCATATGTCCTCAACACCACTTGAAACCCCCTCAAGCATGACGTCAAGCCCCTTAAGGTGACATTTTTGGCCTCTAAAGAAAGTTTTTTGACTTGATGGCATGGTGAGGTCATCCATGGTGTCTTCTAGGTCTCCAGAGGTGATTCATAGTGATTCGACATATGGGCCCTTGGCATCCAACCTATGGGATTCAAGCCCCATGGAAGCCCAAGATAGGCTTGTTCCTCCAAAACTGTCCACCAAACAAGGTCCTGCAAAACAAGCAGGCACACCCTCCAAGGATCTGAAGTCAAGATATCATGGAAAATGAAAACCACATATAATAATCAAGGCACATAAACATATGCATCAAGACTATCTCATCAAATTAAACAGATGCTCAAAGACCCTATACAATTGACCAATTTTAGGTATGGGAGGGGTGTCATAAAAGTCCTATTGGGTAGACCAAAACCCTGAAGTAAGGGATTCTCCCAAGGATTCCCCTTCAAATTCATGTAGTGGATGATGAGGTGGATACGGGCTTAGAATTCATAGGTCAATGAGTTTCATAACATACACAGGCTTATATAATCTCATTTATGGGTGCCTTTGTAGGGGGTGTGTTGCACCTTTTTCAATGCAACCTTTTTCTAATCCCATTTATTTTGATTTATTAATTAATTAATGATCCAAACATGTGTGCACTCCCAATAGTGAATCGATTATATTGGGGGGCAATAACAAAGTGTCACTTGAAATAAGAGGTCCGTAAAGTGCCATAGGGGTAACCATAAAAGCATTGTAATGCACTAGTGTTAGTCTTTCATTCAAATGAGATAGTTATTATATGTTTGATCTTTTGTAGGCCTTCAATTATTTTAAGATAATCAATTCATCATTCTCAAGACTTGTCTGGGTGAGCATATAGAAGGTTTAGATTTTAGGATTTTATCTTTTTCCAGCCACCATCCCCTTGGGCCTTCAACCCCTTCTTCCCATGCAAAGAGGTTCATGCCCTTCTTGGGTCACTAAATTCAAAGGGCCTAGAAGAGGGAAATATGATGGGAGTGAAATGAGTGGAAAGTGATAAGTATGGTCGGGAATGGTACAATGACCCCTCAAGGGATCCCCAGTTGCACCCCTTCCCCAAAATTTGGCCACTTACTAGGAAATCGATGACCCTCACCAAGGTGAAATAGGGTTAAATGTATAATGTCCAAGTAGGTGTTCTATAATCAAAATCATCTTCAATACAACATGCTTAAATGCCTCAAATATTAGGGTGATTACCTGCCATAATACCTGAATTGTACCACATGGAGCAAGACCCATGTGCCTTACAAAAGCTAGTCGATGTGGTGGATGCGTTGACAATGGATCCAAAATGTGGTGATAGAGCAGGCTTCCATATGTGCAAGTGGACACTTCTAGTCATGTGGTCTCTTGGCACTCCATATCTGTAACTTGAGGGCCTCAAAACATCATCTCCTTAGTTATCCCACAAAATGGGGATAATAGAGGCCAAAACGTCACAATTGGAGGGCTTGACATTATGCATGGGTTAGGGTTTTGGTGGTGATGAGGACACATGGCATGATTTTAACAAAATACACCTTGGATCATGGAGGAGAGGCTTGGCATGAAAACTCGTGGCCTTTGGAGGCCTGTCCCATTCATTCTCAACCAAACGATTTTCTTCATAGCGATGAAACGTTTCCCTAGGAGGGTGATGTCTTACTTTTAGGGTTTCTTCATGTGCAAATTATGAATTAAATATTATTATTATGTAAGAGGGTCAAATCAAAGGAAATTTTCACTCCTTACTTTGTGGTTTACCCTTGTATGTGGACAAATTATGTTTAGGAGGTTGATATAAATGGATATCAACCTCATTTCATTTTCATCATAACACTTTTCACTTGGAGAATCATCCTTGGATGAAATTTGTGCCCACTTGGGGAAATTCTCTCTATCTCTCTTGGTTATACTATTTTGTGATGGTTTGTCTTCTTCTATTGGATGGATAAGTAATGTAAGTTATCTCTCTTGGAGTACATTTGTTGCTTTCATGGTGGATATTGCTTGGTTAAAGAAGGAGTTTATCTTGTTTATGCTTGGACTAGGTAAGGAATCTATCTTGTTTCTTCTTTTCTTGGCTACAAGTCTAATTTTCTAAGATTATTTGGGAATATAAGGGCATATAACCCCACTAAGGCCATCATTTTGTCTTGAAATAATTTGTTGCATAAAAAAATATTAGGAGGAGTAAAAGGATTTACACCCTCCTAGGGTTTTCCTAGCTAGTTCAAATTGCATTGGGGAGTAAAAAGGCTTACACCCCCAAGGAGGTAGCTCAACTAAGTCATTAATTTTAAATATTGCATAACCCATTAGTTAAAGGCACTATTCTCTTGCATTGGAGAAATACAATTATTGAATTGGGATACGTTCAAATACAAGATATTGGAATTGTCCAAATTGGAATATGTTGTGCATGCTTAAGTCAATTGCATTGGGGAGTAAAAAGGCTTACACCCCCAAGGACGTAGCTCAACTAAGTCATTAATTTTAAATATTGCATAACCCATTAGTTAAAGGCACTATTCCCTTGCATTGGAGAAATACAATTATTGAATTGGGATATGTTCAAATACAAGATATTGGAATTGTCCAAATTGGAATATGTTGTGCATGCTTAAGTCTAGCCAAGCCCACTAGGGCGTCTTGGTTCTCTAAGTAATTGTTTCTGATGTAGTAAATTTAAGATACAACCATCAGGGATGCAACAAAATTCTCTTTACTTTAATCATAACTCACTTTTCAGCTGTCAAAAGTTGCTAATAAACTACCCCTATAATCTACTAGTTTCAACGCATTTTTTGGGTGGTTTGCTTGCTTGTTTTGTGGGTTGAAATATTCTGTTGTAGAAAATAATTTCTACAACCACTTGGATGTTACAAATATACTTTGAAAACTCCTTATAACATCCCTTTGATACCACTAAATTTTGTGCTAAAGTGTTGGGAATTTATCTACATGTTTTGTGCTTCATTTCTCAACCAATCTTTGATGCTTTAAGTGGTTAAATTTGCAGTAGTTAGTTGTTTTCCTTGTTGATATATATTCTTGTTTATTGCTGCAATTAGGGAAATAAAGCTTAAATTTATTGTCGACTTAACTTTGTGCTTGTATACGTGCTCATTCTTGTGTCTCAAGAAGGTACAAACATCTTGCGCAGGTACTCAAGCACTTGGAAACCGTAAACCATCTTCAAGACTCGTTATCAAGCCTTTTCTCACTTAGTATATTGACCTATATGGGCTTCACTTCCATACTCTCACCTTCCACTTTATTTCCCCTAAGGTCACCTGGGAGTCCCCCTTGTGTTGGATTTCTTCCTTCACAAAAGTGAGGGAGGGTTTATCTGAGGTGACAACGGGTAAGGTCTCCCACTGTTATCACCATCCATTGGATTGGGTCAGGCTTTACCCAACCTATAGTTTGCACGATAACACTGAACTTCTTCATTTGATTGGAAATTGTTCTTGAGAAATGGTGTCTTAAAAACTTTTTTTCCTTTGATCCATCTTACCCTTCATCTTGTCATTTCAAAATCATTTTGGAAAACTAGCCTTCCTCTATTATGCTCGTAAAGATATTTTTCTCTCCTTATGGTTTCCTCCAAAGTTTTGGGGTTATCATATTGTATCTTGTCACTGTAGAAGGATGGTAACCCACCTAGAAACCTTTGGATTTTGACCTTTTTATCCTTTATGAAATCCACATACTTCAACAGTTCAAAGAACCTTTTCACATATTCCTCCATTTTCATACTTCCTAGCTTGAGTTCAAAAACATCTTTCA
Source organism: Picea sitchensis (assembly GCA_010110895.2). Taxonomy (NCBI): domain Eukaryota; kingdom Viridiplantae; phylum Streptophyta; class Pinopsida; order Pinales; family Pinaceae; genus Picea; species Picea sitchensis. The sequence continues at coordinate 158,435 of SNQJ01S0038068.1, read as the reverse complement.
TATTCCTTTCATAATAATGCTCAGATAAATATTTATCTTGGAAATATCCTTTGAACAGACTCCATGAGATCCTTTTCTCATCAAGGTGCTTGTATTTCTTAAGTTGATCCCACCACATCATTGCATTTCCTTGCAAGTGGTAGGTTGCAATTCTATCCTCTACCCTTGAGGGGTAATCATGCAGCTAGAAATATTTCTTTATTTCCACCAGCCAGGCCTTGGCCTCTTCTTCTTTCTTATGCTCACCATTGAAAGTTGGTGGCTTTATTTTATTGAGCTCACCTTGCAAGATGTTTGACTCGGGCCTTTTTCTATGGCTCCTGACAGGAGACACACTTGGGATGCTCCCTGGCCCTAAACTTGGAGGATTTATTCTAGTAGATTTCCTTGTAGAATGATGGTGTCTGCTCATGCTTCTTAACGAAATGAAATTTCCATGATCATCCTTTATGCTATGGGATATGGATGATGACACTTTTCTAGCACTATCTTGTTTCTTGGTGCTATAGTCTTTGTTAACTTTCTTATGAAACATATTTAAAATTTGAAATGTCTCTTCTTGAGCCTTCATAATCCTTTCATTATCGACCTTATAGATTTTCTCATAGTTACAGTCTCCTGCCTGCCTCTTCTCCCATTAGACTCTGTCTTATCATTTCCCATGCTAACATGAAAAAATATGGCCTCTTACTCATGGTTGTAAGATCCTTAATCAACTTCTATAACTACAATCCTTACATAAGAACCAAAGTTTTTTTCATGTACCTTTAATTATGCAAGACATGTGCATGTAATAATTATTGTTAGAACATGCATATCATAAAAAATTTCATTAGTTAGAATACCTTTTATTATTCTCATCAATTTATGACTGATGCATTCCTCTCTAAAATAGTTTCCCATTGGTTGTACTCATGCCTCAATTTGAGTTTTTAGTGAAATGTTACAACATTTACAAGTTGCAATTTCAACTCATTTACTGCTACATAAATCTCTTTATTACTTTCTGAGAAATTTTGGTTCCAAATTCAAAATTGTGAGTGGACAAATATCTTCTCTTCCTCAATTTCTTCCCAATGATTATTCATTTTCTCAAATCCGAACTATGATCTCAAAGTTATGGTCCAGAGAATTTTAGACTATTTCTCCCTTTTTACTCCTATATGCTACATGTGTCTTATTTCTCTTCCTGCACATTTTTACATATCCAGATCCCAAAGATGGGTCCATGGATGTCTTATATGGATCATAATGTTTCTATAGACTACTCCTGCACCCCAAACAAACTTTTGAGAAATGATTTATGACCTATGGAAGTAATCTGGTGCCCAAATTTTACCTTAATTGTTTCAACTGTAACTTTCTCATATGAGATCTATTTTGGACTTGAATTAGCTCATTGGATAACTCTCTTCGAATTATTTTATTTGAGTTTCAAAGAGAGTGTACTGAATTCTTGTGGGTTTTGATTTTCCAAAAAAATTGTTTAGGGACTCAAAATCAGTTCATGACCTTCAAACCCCCCCCAAAAATCATAGAAAACTGTTTGTTTTACTATTTTAACAACCTTTTAAATATGAGTCGTCGATCTCAAATTGGGTGAAATATCATTCATTGATTCACTAATCCTTTCCAAACCTCGTGGATCAATTTCCATCGTCGATTGACAACTTAAAACAGCCTGGACCATTGATTTGAGCTCCATCTATGATTGGTCTATCGAAAATTCTCACTGGAAAATCAAACTTGCTTGCATATCTCCTCAATGTCCAATCATTATCCACTGTTCATTGATCATTTATCTTGGAAAATGATTGAAATACCTTGCTAAATTAGTTGATCCAACCATCAACCATCGACCATTTGCGATTTTTGTTGACGAATGAAACTCCTTACCACTTTAGTTGACCTTAACATCATCCATTTCTTGGCTGACGTGGCTACTAATGACATGACATGACATGTTGATGTTGACATGGAATGACACATAAAATCTAACATGACACTCTAGATGACATGGCATGGAACATGGACCTTAATGTGGAATGACATGTCATCACCCTCTTTACTCCACTGGTCATTGGCCATTTCCATTGGAGACCAAAACACTTTGCCAATGCAGTTGACCCGACCATCAATGACATTCATTGGAAACTAAAACACTTCGTTAATCCAGTTGAGTTGACCATCAACCATCAACCATCGATGATTTCCTTTGGCCAACTCTAACACTTAGAAATTTTTGATCAGATGCCAGGTGAATTTGGATCATCGATCTACTTATTCAAAATGAACTTAATTGTTGATCTAGCAAACTTTTCCTAACTCTGCCAATGAATATCGACCGTCAATTTTCTCTATTTCCCAAGATTTGAAAGAAAATCCTGACCTTGATCGAATCCAACGTCCAATGATCGAGAATGAATCCAGACCGTTGATTTGATCCATTTTCCCAACCACCAAAAATGAATCTTGGTCATTGATAGACTCCAACCTCCCAATGGTCGAAAATGAATCCAGATCATTGATCTAATCCATTTTTCCAATCGTTGAAATTGAATCTCAGTCATTGATATTCATGACCTTTCAAACAACTGAAACCTTTTAAGTTTTTTTAAATATATCACAATGAATTTTTGTCGTTGATCTTGAGATCGAACATGATCTCAGTTGTTGCTTCTTCAAACTCTGCCCAATGCTACAACGACAATTAAGACGTGAATTTCGACCTTCCAGGTTGAATTCAACTCAACAAATATGTAGATTTTCTCCATTGAACCTATCTTAGATAGTCTTGAGTCATTTAAACTCTAATTTTGCTCATGAATTCGAGGATTTCCCTCTAATTTTCACTGTTTTTCCCCAAATTTGCACAAACCAAAATCTGCAACAGTGAATTACTCAATTTACACTCGTTCTTCACCCATACAAGCCCAATGTTTGAACCTGAGGCTATGATACCATAATGTAACATCCCCTATCTCAACTAAGGTCCATTACGTGCGAAATACTCATAAAAGCTAAACAATTTTGCTAACTAAATTCCTATATCTTCTAGCTATGAATTACAACCATATTTAGCTATTATCTTATACCATTTATTAAATGCATCTACAACATTCTAAAATATACATGAAATGCAACTAAATAACTCAAATACATCAACAAATAAACCATTCTCATTTATAGAGTTAATGCACAATAAATAAACTCATAAGCCCACAAACTTATAAACAAGATAAAACACTTATCTTTTATAAATAATTGTGCAACCAACTACTTGTGGGATGTTCCACTTAACCATAGAATGATGTTCCCAATATATCAACAACAATTCTCTCGAGGTTGGGGATAGAAATCCACAAAGGGTTGGCCTCTCTCATTGTCCCTCACAACTCATAATTCCCACAACCCACCAATATTCTTGCAACTATCTCGATTTTCCCACAACCCAACCATAGACTTGATGTACAATATCAACAACAAGTCACCCTCAGTTAGGGGATAACAATCAAAAGAGGTGACTCTCATTGTCCACTCTGGCAATTCCCACAACCCACCAGTATTCTTGCAACTATCTCAATTTTGCTGCATTCTCTTCCTCTCAACTTGCCCAACCCAAAGAATGTAACCCTTCAATACGATTTGAATTCCCTTAGGTGTCCCATTAGTTTATCAAGGTCTCCCTAGCATAGGTAACCAAGAATCTTTTTGTTGGGAACTCAAGGGAAATTTTTTCTAGGAAAAACTATCAATAAACTACAACAAACACTTGTTGTTGCAATGTAGATAACAAAGGAGTTCACTCTCAACTGGGAAACTCAAGGGAACTCACTACAAGGAAACCTACCAACAAACACTTGTTGTTACAATGTAACTCACACAATAGTTCACTCTTCAGGGATGAAAACACGGATCTTCAATCTTCATCTTTGATATGCTCCAGAAATGCTCCAACATTCTCTAGAATTCACCGTCCATGGATGCTTCAGCTCCAAACTCTCTTTTTCTGCTCTCTACTTGTTGCTCATGCCAAAATATTGACTGTCTAAAATTGTTGTAGTTTCACATACAAATTTCCTCTCCTTTGGATTTCTTGCTTGAATCACACACTTCCCCAAGATGATTGTACTCATCCCCCTATGCTCCCAACAACTATGGGATGTGACTTTTGACACCCACCCTCTTACATGCATGCAATGATTGGCTTTGGGGACACTCAATAAAAAATAGAGTTTAATACACAATAATAATAAAATTCAGGAATATAGGTGGAATTAATAGACATGGGTAATTCCCCCTTGGATCCATCTCTTAGACATTATCTTAGGTCTTTCCCTATCTTGTGGATTAATTCATCCCCCATATTTATCCATGTCCCCTTAGTAGCTGACATCACATTTTATTTATTAAAATTTAGAAATACAATTCGCATATACATCGCTTGGCCATGGACACATATTATATCTACATACACATTAATTAAACTAGGGATTATAGCAGGGATGTTACATTTGGAATTTTTATACCATATAATGTAAGTGAATATTTTTCTTTATGAAAACCATTTGAATGCTTATTCTTTTGAGAAATAATTTTAGAATGATTGAATCACATTGCATGTACCCAACTAACTAAGGATATCACATCTATGTGTTAAGTTGGGAAAGTAATTTAGAATGATTGAATCACAGTGCATATATCTAAATACGGAAGTGGATATCACCTATGTGTTAAGTTGGGTTTCAACTTGATTCTCTTGTAAAAATAAGAAGATGAAGTAGATAAGGATTGGAATGATCCTTATATGAGCAAGTGGGATGATGAGATAGATAATGTATGATGTTCTTCCCCAAGGTAGGGACAAAGTTTGGAGATATTGGGAGATTGCGTCACTCCCTAGCATGGTTAATAGAATGGAGTTTGAACCATCCCATACAAAGAGGAGAACATATATTAGGATATGTTAAGATCGAGMAAACATACTCACTCTGAAACCAATTAACAATTATATTACTATGAGGCACCACTCCCTTCTAGCTACCCCCGTTGACATAAGGATCATGGTATATTGGAGCTTATATGTTGTTGAAAACCAATTCTCTCAACTAATGTGAGATAKTAAGTGTTTTTAAKATAGAGAGGTATGTATACTGTATAAACAATTCAAGACACATAGAAGTTAGGTGTTTCAACTTATTTTAATGAGTATTTTGTGTTTGTTTACACATGCGTGTTTGTTTSCATTTTTTGTGTGCATTGCACATATTTCAACTTTGCCATGTTTTGCACATTTTATTCATATTTWCATCTACAAGGTCAAAAAAAGATGATGACAACAAATGCAACGATAATCTACCAAAACTAAATCTATAAAAATAGTCAAAGAAAACAACCAAAATCCAATCAAGAAACTAAATCATCACACAAAATTCTAAATCAAAACTTATTGTAATCAAAATTTGTAGTTAAGCAGCAAACTAAATCACCACACAATTTTAAATCAAAACTTCGTGTAATCAAAATTTGTAGTTAAGAAACAAATTGAATCATCACACAAAATTGTAAATCAAAACTTCGTTTTATCAAAATTTGTAGTTGTATTTATGTGTGCTAGAATGGGGCCACAAATTGAGTATCGAAACCTTGAAATAGTTTTCAACTTCAATGATAAGATTAGATCCCTTCATATTTCCTCGTTAATGATTGTTTTAATGAAGAAAATAGATATAGAAGATAGTTGAATAAATATTTATAAAACAAATCCCAAGGGTTTAGCTCTACTGATTGTTGCTAATGTTGCTAGGCATTTTGTTGGTTTCATCCCATCATGTGCTCAGTTTGAATCCCCTTAGATGAGGTGCACTAATATACACAAACAAGTTTACTATGGATGCCTTCCATGAATGTGAGGAAGCATCCCTTGGGTTTCCTCACAAGTTTTTCCTTGAAAAAAAAACTCTTCAGAAAACACTAAGTAGACTAGGAAAAATAACCAAGAACATTAAGAGCAAGTATCTACAAAGAAATGACAAAATAAAAATGGTGAAATGCCACAACAACAATAAAAAAAAGAGAGTTTCTTTTAGGAAATTAAGAACAAATAATAAGTGTATTACTTATATCAAAGGAGTGCAAATGTTGTAGGTATATGTGCCCTCACGATGTTACCCAATTCTTTCTTAATGATGCCTTTATATACTTTCCTTGAACCATGTTTCCATAGTATGTAAATGAATTCAATAGTAGAGTCCCTCACATGTATTTGTGGGTGAAATATTAATAGTCTCAAATACAAATGGTAAAATAACAAGAAAATAAAATTTAAAAATTGAGTAACTCTACAAATGGTAAAATAACAAGAAAATAAAATTTAAAAATTGAGTAAATCACTCCCTTTTATAGAATGGAATTTGACCGGCCTCCTCCCTTAGGAGGCCGAATGGTGTCACATGAGGATCTGCATGCACGTGCGTACCCTCACCATGATGGAAGGGTGGGTGGTGGAGGGTGTATGTGCATGTGTGTGAGGGAGGGCAGGGTTGGAGCATGAGCACACAATGTGTATGTGCGTTCTTTTGCACCAATGTTAAGGTGTTACCAATATAAGTCATAAACATAAATTCATATTTAACAATATATCCAAAGGCCCTCTTTGATAGGAGAAGATAATGCATTGTTTACAAGGTTTTTCATACTACTTACCCCTACTAGTATATTGACTAAAGCTAATAAAAAACAATATGAAATAAGTCCCTTTTACTCTATCAATAAAAAAATATATCCCTTTTACTCTATCAATAAAAAAAAATATATAAGTTAGGGTTTGGAGGAGGAGCATAAGAAAAACCTATAGAGTGTTCATGTCTAAGAAAATTCCAAACAATAGTTGAGTTGGAGGAATAAGAGGACAAGAACCACCAACTCCAATTAACTTGCACATGATATAAGAAAAATCATTTTTCTATCCTATGATATGAACACTAGATCTAGGTAAATGAAGATGACAAAAACATTTGAATCTGCTGGGTTAATTCAATGAAATAAATCAAATGAATTCAAGTAACAACATCAAATAAACACATATAAATGGAGGTGAAAGAAATGAGATTATGATTCACAGTAATAAAAGATTACATCTACAATTTTAAGTGATGCGATGCATCCTAATCCTCTTTCCTTACATTTTTTTCTTCTTAGGGATCTCTCTTGTCCAATGGTCTTCAAATTCTTCAACAATCCTCCTCTCTTCAATATGCCAATAACAAATTGTGCTAGAAGCAAATGTGCAAATTGAGCAGCACACTATCATAAGTTGACACTTTCCAGGGACAATATATTAATCCCATGTGAAGGAGTATTTTTATAACCTTATAATCCTTCTAAGGATTTAACTTGGAGAAATGGTTCATATTCTAAAGGATTCCTAAAATATCCATGCTTTGGGAGCACTAAAGGTGATCAAAATTGACCAAATCATCCTCAACACATGCAATGATCTAGTTTTACTTAGTCTAACTTGGAGGGCCTGTAGATTTTGTCTTTTTATGAGCATGGTCATGCACAAAGCATGTAGGTCGAATAAATCAAGTTCAAATGCATATTTTCTCAATGCAGTTTATATTGAAGAGAACAATTCATGATAACATATGCCCCCTACTTTATGAGGTTTGTAGAGTATTGCATGACCAAAATAAAATGTTTTTTCTTAATCAAAATGGAATTTCAAGAGCCTAGAGAGGAAGTGTAACAGACCATGCCTCGTTA
>SNQJ01S0038068.1:122077-149116 GCA_010110895.2 Picea sitchensis | reverse complement strand
ATGCTTTTAAAATACTGGTGGCCATAACATCAATGCTTTTAAGCGAACCTTCCTTGAGATGAAGGAAAATCAAGTTGCACAACATGGCGATAGTTTAGGATATTTGAACTATTTATTAAGTTCTCAAGTTGAGGTCCAGTTTTAAGTTACCCATCGTGTCAATCTAAATAAGGATGACAATGAATCTCCTATTCTGCAACCATTATTATTTTTAACAGTATTCCAATTACAATGATTTCAACAGGGGTAATCATTACCTCACACTCATTAAGGATTCTGGAGTCATTACATGGCTACCATTAAATTTTGAATTGACAATGCCTGGAGCTACTACAGTAAAAAATCGCCATGATATGATTACTGGGCCAACTGTCACCTTGAATTAGTTACTGTTGTGATAACGGTGAGAAATAGATGGCATGCCTGTAATCTCAAATCAATTTATAGCTTTCCTTCATTACAACAATATCCAAGTTAGGGTCTGGGCATACCACACAGCCATAAAATCGTTATCAAACAAGCCAACACACAAAAACAGGGTGAAATGCACGTAGGCACACACTCAGCAGTAAGACACACGCAGGCATGTGTCATCGAAAATGCAGGTAATAAACTTGGAATGACTCAATCATGTGCAAAATAATCAAGCGTTGGTCTACACTACCAATCGTTGTCATTTAGATTGAATTTGCAGTCACAACCATAAGGTGAAATGCTGACAACTGGGTTACATCCTTTGTCCAAGGAGTGGCCATCCAAAAGATAAATCGTTGTCACCAGTGAACCAGGTTGTTGTGGAATGCAAGCATACACAGAGTGAAGAATTCGCCATATAAAAAAATTTGAAAACACCAAAGGATTTGGTGGAATGACAAAAAGGTTCGCAGTGTGATGCTATCTCTAGCTAAAAGGGATAATCAATAAAAGGGTTAATACGCAGAGAGTCCAAAGTAATAACTCCAACCCAACACACTAGAAAATGTAGTCTAGAATAATTCGTAGGCAGTCAGTCGAATGGGCAAAAACTCAAGCAAAAATTCATCAATATTAATGTGCAGGGATAAATCCGCAGAGAAAAAAAAAAGGGGCCAGCATTAAAACAACATGGATTTAAGTTGCGAAGGAGGTAATGCAACGAAGTGCCAATTCATCTAGCAATATATAAAAACATAGAGATAAACTTATCCGACGATTAAGAAACACAGAGTTAAGAAACTTCGCCATCATTTAAAATTTCAAGGTTATTTAAACGCATCAAGGAGAAAGTTGAACCTTCAGCCAATGACAACATCAAGGTAGACGGTTAACATGTTCATCCTTCGCTCATCATCCTCGCACAAAAAAACAGGGCGTTGAGATCCATAGGTCTTTTAACACTTAGGCGACGACCGTAGATTAGGCTCCTGACCGATTGCTCGGGCGAGGACTAGTGGGCTATGGATGAAGGCTAAACAACCTCAGGGCACAATCAACACACATGGTAGTCACGACATGCAGGAAAACGAAGGCCATGGGAGTCAACAACCATCGAGCTAGGCTAAGGAAAGTTTCAGACACTAATTTAAAAAAACATCATTTTACCTTTCCATTAAATAAGTAGATCCAAGCATAAGTCCTAATACATTCTACCATACAAAAATGAAGATAGCGTACCGTTGCCTGATCGCCCGCTACGAATGACGTCCCGCGCGCTTCGTGCAACTCCCACTCGTCGACCGTCAAGACTTCATCGGTACCTCCCAGCCAATGCTAGGGGTACTCTTCTTCCCCCTTAGCCCCCTGAGTCGCAAAGGGGCCACACACTCTATCAAGAGATTTTGACTAGCTCCCAACTTGCCTCGCAAGGCCAAGATACCACTCCTCTCTGAGCTGGGTATCCCAACTCCCACAAGTAAATCAGTCAAGTAGATATTTCTGCAGTGTAACATTACGCAAACAGAAGATGCCTTTCATCCTTCTCCCTCCTTCATTATATAGAGTTTCGAACTTCCTTTCTTTCCTAAAATCTCATTTAATTAAAAATTTAAAAATAAATTCCTAAATATTCTTATCCGTACGAGTGTCACCCATCCCCTTCATTCCTCCATTATTTAATTTCTTTAATTAATTAATTATCTTATTTCCCTCACCCACCTAGAGTTACTCCTAGAATCACTCCTAGGCGTCCCCAAATTCCCTTACAGGTTTTAAAGGCTTTCCCTATTATGAAATTGCTAAATTAGTTTAAAATTAGAAAACTCTTAAATGGTAGATTCTTTACTAAGTTGACTTTCTGTTTTTTCCCTTAAGTTCCCTCTTTTCCCTTTTTATGTTACCTCCTTTCCTTAGTTTCCTAATTTTTTTGATTTTCCCTCTTTCCCCTTTTTAATTAGAACTCAAAAAGGCAGGTGTGGAATTTAACCCCTTTTCCCTTTTATCATTTAATTAGTATTTTTTTAAAATTATCAAAAAGATAAAACAATTAATTCCCCTTTTTACATTTTATATCAACAGATTTTTTTTATTTTTATTTTTTATATGAAAAAAAATTAAATTTCTTACTCCCTTCACGTTACAAGATTTAACGAAGATCATAATTATTATTTAAGTTGTTTTTAGTTTTATTATTATTATTATTATATATATATATATTTTTATAGAAGACCAAATTTTACCACTAGCGTAATTTAGACTTAGGCCTTAAATTTCGTACTGGGCGGACGCACTAGGTGCTCCAAGGGTGCCACTCGCCTCATCTGTTCCCTTGCACGATGTGCCCTTCAAGATGCACTATGTGCTCCAAGGGTGCCACTCGCCTCTTGAATGACTTGTTAGACATCAATAACCCCTAGAGTCAACACTCCACCAAATGAACTTGTGGGAGACTAAGGGATTCTAAGGAATAAGGCCCTCGCCTTATTGCGTGCCTCTTAGAATCATCATGATAGACTGTCGTAGTCTGCCCTCACGACATCGTGGGTCTTCTCGAACTAGGTAGTTGTTAACCTACAGTTCGAGCCACGACGGGAGTGCTAGTAGGCTGTGGCAGGGCTGCTGTCCACACCTCTCCCTCAACATCTCTGGTATTCATGCATGACCCCTTTACTCCATATGTGAGTATGGTCGGCAAGCTATCGTCAGCCTGCATCATCAACAAATCATGTCAGAACATATCCATATCATATCATCTAGTCAGATGCACTAATATCATAGTAAAACAATCAAACCATAATGGCACACTCCCTGACTCGATCCAGAGTCCAAGGAGTTCCGTCAATGCCTCTACATCCTCGAGGTCCAAAACCCTGCACACTCAGTAAAACTGAGTCAATAACACTTGTCTACGTCAATGTAGTAAAACAACATGTCATTAACCCATAACGCCTCATAATCAAAATCAAAAGTTTTAATAGCATAATAATCCGGATCACTTGCGAGCAAGTGTCCTCAAAGAATAAGTTCACTTAGTGCGCCAGAGAGGGATGTTACAGGAAGTCACCAACTATATAGAGGTCATGAACCACCTATACTCACAATGAAAGGTAATACAATCATCCTTTCTTTTCACGAGAGAATTCCCATGGTCATGCTTGAATGGAGAAGAACATCATATATAATTGATCAATGGATTAAAATGGGAGAGATCATGCCAACGTATATCAATAAAGTGGTTCATGTCTCAACAATAATAAACCCATGAAAAAGGACATCAATATCTCAATACATCATCTACAAGAGGTCTCTTAGTTAAAAATGTTCAAAACATGTGAATTCATGAACTTGTTAAAAATACCCCTATTTTAGAATCTATTGCATACTCATCTTACTTATCTAGTCCCATACTAGTTAAAATGGTTTGTAATTATTAATATCACTTTTATTAAATTTGCCAATTTTTCATCAACATTGTATCGATAATTAATTTTTTCCTCCCATTTAATTTCAAAGTCTCCTACCCAATTATTTACTATTGTACCAAATATATATTGAGAAAAGTAAATTTATGTATGAACTCAAATGGTATTTTCAAAAGTACTAAGGTGACCCCACTTTAGATAATGAATTCATCCACTAAAATCAATGGTATAATGCTATGTAATATGTATGATACAAAATTGCAGAAGATATTGTAGAAGATGAAGTCTCAAAGCTTAAAAGGAGTGCATACATGTGAAGAACTCAAATGCTCACTCAACATAGCTCCAAAGAGAGGTTCATGCACTATTGGGAAAGGAACCATGCATTCCTAGGGTCTTTGATGGAATCTAGAATACTAACACCATTGAGTACGATTCTCTCATGCGATAAGGAGTTGAATTCAAACATGGGAGAAATCATCTTGTTATAAATCAAAGAGGGGTATTCCTACTAGATACAAGGTGAACAGTTGATAATGAAAATGGACACTAGGGTACTAGTATAATCCTAATAGTGTGAATAAATGGTATGAAGTTGAACACTAAAAGGAACCATTTAGTTAGGGACCAATAATGATAATCCACTACCAAATGTGAGGACCAACCAATGAGGAATGTGGAACACTTGGTAATAAGCCTTTATATCAAACTCCTAGAGAAAATGTATCACAATCCATAATATTAGATCCATTGGAAGAATGACAATGATGAATTCCTTCAAAAAACACATTAATCATTATGATTTTAGTTTGAAATATACATATCGAAATCTATTTTACCACTAGATTTGTTCATTGATATAGAAGAGGATTACCCTTCTTTTTGCTTATGTCTTGAATTGGAACAAATTATCATAACTCACATTTGAGACAAGACCCTATGAATAAGGATGTTATTTGGCTTTGAAAGGTTTGTTGGATAGAGGTGTTATGGGTACATACTTCATTAAGTAAGGATCATTTTAAATACTTTTTTGGCTGGATTATTCAATGTTTGCCTTGTGTGGAGGGTGTTGGGGCCTACTTTTTTTGTGGTAAGTCACAATGTCCATACATACAACTTGGGATTTGTGGTTGATTCCCACTACAATCACCCAACTAGATTGCATGCATCACATTAGAAGAAAATTCAAGTCAACACAGTGAAAGAAGGAACAACCCCTAGCCCTTTATTTCTTCCCCTCAAGACCTAAGCTACCTATAAGGTGGTCTTACTTGAACCCTCACTGGAAGTTTAGTTAATGGAATTACCTACCTGATCTAGAAGGGTTATCCATTACTATATGGTTTCCCTCCCTATTCCAAGTTACCTTAGCATGCATGCATAACGAGTATGGACGAGAATATCTAACATATATTACTAGTTGGGTTGGTATTGAAAGTAAGGTGGGTCGTATTGGGTCCTTAAAGGTAGGTAGGAGGTAAGAATAATTTGATGAATAATTAAGGCATGGTCTTGACTCAAGAGAATACAACAAACATGGGAAGGGTGATGCAAGACTTCCATAAGGAAAACACTAAGTAGGGAAAAAACCACTTTTGAAAGGAAGCCATGATGGGATGACTCAACCAAGCTTAGGTAAAAGCAACCAGGGAGAGTAATCTTTGATGGTCATGATAGGTGAATTATAACCTAGCTTTGGAAAACTAAAATGGTATAAAAACTCAAGGATCATGATGAATAGGTGGTAGGACTCAAATGAGTGACTCAATACAGATGCTTTTGAAGGGTGAAAACAAGATTCATGGAGACTTCCTCTCTTTCTCCAAGTATTTTTCGTTTTTTTTTTAAGTTTTGTTTTGGGTTCTTTTTTTTTTCATTGTTCAAATAAAGAAAGAATCAAATGATGGGATAGGTAATAAATGATAAACTAAGCACACAACCCCTCTCTAATGGAAATTTTTTGTATACATTTTTGTAATTTCTCGCATCTATAATAAGATATGTTTGATTGTAGTGTTTCAAGTATATTTGTGTTATGAATTCCTTTATATACATTTCAAACCATCCCTATGTTCATCTTTATCTCTTCATGTAGTAGATGGGACAAATATAAAAGACAACAAGTAATATAGTAGAGTGAGAAACAAAAATCCATTCATTGCAACAAATAGACAAGAAAAGGACCGTGAATCATTATGGTAAATTCTAAATAGAGTTGAGTGAGAAGAATGAGGCTTAAATTTAAAACTCAATTTAGAATAGCTCCCACTCCTATGAAAAAAATCTCAATATGGGTGCCAAAATAAAAATAGGTTCTAGTCTAGGGAAACCCATTATAGGAAGGATCTGTTGTTGGACACATGCAAAGGTGGAGAAGTGTGTTAAGATAGAACACCAACATCCAACAAGGGGAATCCTACAAAAAAAAAAGGGTGGAAAAGTGCTCAAATGAAATGTTTCAAAGGGGAGATCTTAGTCTATATGTTAAAAAATAGGTTCTAGTCTAGGGAAACCCATTATAGGAAGGATCTGTTGTTGGACACATGCAAAGGTGGAGAAGTGTGTTAAGATAGAACACCAACATCCAAATAAGTAAATCCTACAAAAAAAGGTGGAAAAGTGCTCAAATGGAATGTTTCAAAGGGGAGATCTTAGTCTATATGTTATTTTAGGAATATACCTTATCAAGAAAACCATGGCTAAGAGAATGATCCAAAATCACCTTGAAATCTAGTCCAAGGTTCTACATTCATGAAACAACAACTATAAAGTATTTTCAAATTCCTTATGAGATATTAAATCCATGGAAGTCTTCTCAACCTTAAATAGTTCAACAACATCATGTTCAATGAAAAAATTAGTACTCTCTGTTATGGAAAATTAGGCCAATACCCCTCTCTCAAATTACATGGAGCATGTTTAGAGTGATGGAAAATATTCACATTACCAAAGAGGACATAATCTAAAGTATCAACAACACATTCTTTCAATTAAAAGGTAGTCAATCCCTTAAAGAACTCTTCAACAATAGGGAATACTAAGTCCAATAGGAGGATTAAAAATGCCATCAAGATGTGAAATTTGTAGTTACATAACAAGTCTTTTAAACCTTTTTCAAGTGAAGCAATGCATATAGATTCTTAATAAAAATAGACAGTAAACAATCACACACACAAATAATACATAATGAGTTACCATAGAAACCTTTAGCTAGGAAAACCAACCTAACTTAGGGGCACACCTCTATATTCTTCAACCTATTAACTTGTTTGTTTAGAATACAAAATTTTAGGTATTCTATAGAATCCAAAATCCTAATTCAATAACATATATTAGATTATAAACCTATCCATTAATCAAGATTAAATTACAATGGATTGAAAACCATTAGCTAAAAAAACACAGAAATGGAAAAACAAGTGAACAATACACAAGTTGTAGCTAATTCCTTGTGTAGAGTCTACATAAAAAGAATATAAAAGATCTCCGACATTCTCCCACTTGTTGTTTTCATTGAAAAATAACATGGCCCATGATTTATAAGGTCACATATTCAAGAAAACAATGCCCATTGATTGTCTGCAACAAGAGAAATTATTAGTATTAACCGACTTCATAATTGAGTCTACAACATTCTTCAAGGTGTCAACCTTCTCCACCAACACCTTCTTATCTTCAACCATGTCTCTCACAAAGTGTTATTACACATTAACATTCTTCATATTAGCATTGTACAATGCCCAAGATTTATAAGGTCGCATATTCAGGGAAGCAATGCCCATTGATTCTCTATAACAAGAGAAAGTCTCAGTATAAATGAGTCTATAACATTCTTCAAGGTCTCAACCTTATCCAACAACACCATCTTATCTTAAAACATGTCTCTCATAATGTGGTATTGAACATTAATAATCTTCATCTTAGCATGATAAGTAAGGTTTTTTGCCAGAAATTGACTATCAAAATCTAACCTTGCATCATGTTGTACAAAACCATTACCTAAAAACATTCTATGCAACCATGCAACTTCCTTACTTACATGGGTGGATGTCATGCATTTAGATTATGTAGTTGAAAGTGAAACTACAACTTTCCTCTTTATCATATAATTGATTTCTCCTCCAAATAGTTTAAACACATAACCACTTGTATATCCTCGACAATAAAGATCTTCAACCTAGTCTACATCAACAAAGTCCTACACATCTATCACTCTATCTTCTCTAGGTATTCCTTCCTAACAAATTGCACAATTTTTATTGCCATGCAAATACTTGAAGACCCTATTTATAGATTTCCATTTCTCCTTCCTTGGTTTTGACATATGTATGCTCAAAACTTGTGTTTAACATGCAAAGTTCAATCTAATACTTATTAGACAATACATCGAATTACCAACAAAACTGCAATAGGTACCACATGACTTGTCCTCTACCTCTTCCTATGTCTTGACACTATTTTGTAGATAACCTTGCACCTACAAGAATATGAAATTTACATTCCTGCATATTAACCCTTTGTAAAATTGTCTCAACATACTTCCTATGGCTTAAAATAAATTTCCTATCAACACGATATTTTTAATCTCCATGCCCAAAATAAAGTTTTCAACACTAATATCCTTCATGTCAAACTTAGAGGATAGTTGGGACTTACACTCTTAATGATCTCTTTGTTGTTTCTAGTTAGTACCAAATCATCAACATATAATACTACATAAACACAATGATCACCAACTTGCTTGGAATATGAATAATGATTAAACTTACTTCTCACAAATCCTAACCAACTATGTGAGTTTCAAAATTTTGATACCATATTCTTGGTGATTTCTTTAATCCATTTAGGGACTTTTTCATCTTTCAAAGAAACACCTTCATACCCTTCACTGGGAACCCTTAAGGCTATGTCATGTATATTTCTTCTTCCATGTCCCCATGTAGGAATGTTGTCTCTAATTCAAATGTAGGAATGTTGTCTCTAATTCAAATTATTCTAGTTCAATATGTAGAAAGAGGATACCATATAAATATAATGGAAGAAAAATTTTCAATAGGAGAGAAAACCTCACCAAAATCAATTCCCTCCACTTGTAAATATCCTTTTGCTACTAGGAAAGCCTTATAATTATCCATTATGCCTTCTGCATTGAGCTTCTTCTTGAACATCGACCAATTTCAACCAACATGTTTTCTTCCATTAGGAAACTTCACCAAGTTTTATTCCTAATTTTTCCCAAGGCCTCCATTTCTTCAACCATGGAATTCTTCTAGAGTTTACCTTCCTTAGAATCAACTACCTCTCTAAAATTTGTAGGATCATTATCAATGGCAAAGAAAACAAAGGTACAATGAAAATTAGGTGGACTAAACCTTTTTGTTTTCCTTCTTACTCAAGTATACCTCCTCGAGATCAGGGTGTGTGATTCTTCCTCTTCATCTAACTCATCTTCATATATTGAGTCAGATACTTCGTTCTTCAAATAAAACTAGATTGTTTTTTGTTTTCCTTCTCTTATCTCATATTCTTGTTTGGGAATATTTTTAACCTCTCTAAAGTTCACATCATGATTATTTCTAGTCTTTTTTATTACTAGATTCCAAAGTTTGTAGCTTTTTACTCCATATTTTTAACCAATAAAGATTAATTTTTCTAATTTATTGTCAATCATGTTCCTTTTTTCCTTGGGAACATGCACATCTGTCCATGCCTCATAAAAAGTCTTATCAACTAGTTCTAATGTAGGTGATTGAATGGTCAAATAACATGTGGGACTCACTACCTTTGCTTATAATTTATGTTCTACAACACCACTCATCATGCTTCTTTTGGTTTCCATCATCCTATTCATCCTTTTGCAAAACCATTCTATTGAGGCTTGAATGGAGTAGTATTTTTCTATGCTATTATGCATTGTTACAAAATTGCTAAAAATATTTCTTATATAAATACTCCATTATCCATCCTCAACACTTTTATTTTCTTATCTATTTGGTTTTCTACAAGAACCTTCAATTCTTTGAATTTATCAAAAATACCCTATTTGTTTTGTATGAAATACAACCATGTTTTCCTAGAGAAATCATCTATAATTGAGATATAGCATAGAGATCCACCTAGAGATGGAATAGGTACAAGTCCAAGAAAACCAATGTGTATCAATGACAAGATCCTTTTACCCCTTGTATCACTATATGCCAATCTCACTTTTATGTTCACCATATACACAATGTTCACAAAAAACAAATCTAAAGAACAATCAGAGATACTTTCAACCATACCTTTAATATGCAAAGCATGAACACCCTTCTCTCCAATATGTCCTATTCTTTGATGACATAGCATTTTCTTCTATAAAGAAAGAGTAGATTTCTATTAGTTTCATTCTTAGGAACAATGGTATTATTACACCCATCAATAATAGTGCTTCTCAATAGTTTATACAAAATTCCAATGTGAACTTCCCATAAAAACTTTATTTCTTCTTGAACCATCTTGTTTGTACCCTTTTCAAATATATTTTGCATAGTCACATCACTCATCATACTCATGGATATTAGATTTATGGACATACTTTGAATATGAAGAACACCAAGAAAGGATTCAACACTTCCATATTTAAGAAACAATCATACCCTTCCACATCTTGTAATTTTGGTTATTGAGTCATCTCATACAAAGCCATTTCCTCCATTATAATTTTCATACTAAAAAAACCACTCCATATGAGGAGTCATGTGAAAATATGCATATTATTTCATCAACAATGCATCATGATATGAATGTGTACTTGTATATTCGAAGTACATGTCCCCTCCTTTTGATGGGGCCTTCCCTTCTATGGAAGGATCAWCATMMAATCGTTTGGTTTTATAAACAATTTTTTTATCTAGATTTTTTCTTATAATTCCCATATTTATTGTATTTCCAACATTTCCTTATAGATTATCCSAGAGATTTAGATCTATCTCTAGATTCAGGTTTGGCCTTCCAATACTATTTTATKTATATTTGCAGGGAGACCTCTCATAAACAAGGCATCCTTGGTTTGGATATCCATGGTTTTCTTCCCCATTTCTTCTAATAACAAGAATGAAACTATGTCCTTAAGATTTAATGTGGTTTCATTACTACTCCCAATAGCTACAACTAGGCTATCCCATGAATTTGGTAAAGAAGACAAGAAACTAATGCACTTATCTTCAAAATCATTAGTATAAATAGAGAACAACTAATTGACCATAGTGTTAAATACATTGAGATGTTATGTCATGGAGTTGTTGTCTTTCATCCTTGGGAAGTATATATTTTTTATAAGGAAACATTTGCTTACCATCAACTTAAACAGATACAAAGCCCCTATCTTGTCTCATAATGCCTTGGTTGTACAAAGTTTGTTTACCACATACTTAAATTAATAGAAATCCCCTGTATTATCTCATAAAGCCTTGGTTGTAGCTTCTCATGAGACATTTAGTAACACTAAATTTGAGAGTTCTAACTATATTTTACTCTTTACATTCCTATCCAACTTTGTCTAGTTTATTTCCACCATAGTACTATTATCTACAACAACCCATTGTTATTTGTCTACAAGAAGATCCTCCATCTTGAGATTCCAAAGCTCAAAGATTTGACCATTAAATTTATTAATCTCTATTTTGAAACTACTCACCATTATCTTTCACATGGAAATCACCAATGTAGAGCTACCACCAAAACGAGGGTTATCACAGACCCAAGATAAAATTTCTCTATCAAGAATGAGCTAAGACAACAAATGTGTCCCCTTGAAGCCAATAATCATGTCCTAATAAAAAATGTAAGTTTTAAACCTTTGCAAGTGAAGAAATGCATACAAATCCTTAAGGAAAATAAAAAGTAAATAGTGGCACACACACAACACATAGAGAATAAAATTTCTCTATCAAGAATGATCTAAGACAACAAATGTGTCCCCTTGAAGCCAATAATCATGTCCTAATAAAAAATGTAAATTTTAAACCTTTGCAAGTGAAGAAATGCATACAAATCCTTAAGGAAAATAAAAAGTAAATAGTGRCACACACACAACACATAGAGATATACCCTAGAAACCCTTGGTCAAGAAAACCAACCTAATTTATAGTTCCAAATCTATCTTATCTTGTTTAGTGTATTAACTTTCACAATATAACATTTAGGTATTTTGTAGCATCCAAAMCCCTAATTTTCTAACTCATATTTGATCACAACCTTAATCCCTTAATTAGATTAAATAATAATGGGTTTAAAACCATTGGTKGGAAAAGCAGTCCCAATTTGTTWTGGGGAACACCAACTAATTCTTGTGGATAAGTGCATAGTCCACATGTTGTATCTAATRTCTTATGCATGAATACATAGACTACATGAAAATAATATAACATATATCGATTAATATGATGGCCTCATTCTAAAGGTTTTTTCTCATCATGAGTATAGGGGAAGTGGAGCCACATAAAATACTTACATAGGAGCACAAAAAAWTYCCTCTAGTAATGATAAGTCCTTATAATGAATACGGACAATGAACACAATCATATTAATCAAAATCTCATAACCTATAAGGGAAAGACACTATCCAAATTTTGCATGGTAGAATACTAAGTCTAATAAGAGGATCAAAAAATGCCATTGAATGAGAAATGAAATCCTTATTCACATAACATGTCTCACGACCTAATGTTGAAGGTTTCTTCTCATTGTGAGTAAAGACATGTGAAAGCGGCGATGAAGCCACATAACATACTTGTGTAATAGCACCATAAATTCCCCTATAGTGATGAGTCCTTATAATGACAATGGCCAATATCCAAATTCGTATTAATCAGACTCTCAAATCCTACAAAGGGAAAAATACTAACCAAATTTTATGTGGGAATAGAAATTTATGTAATTTGGATTATGATAACCACTTTTCCTTCATGTGGAAATTGTATGGTATGGAATACAATGATGCAACCACCTTCATGGAATAGATATGGTTCCTCTCAAACACTATATTGTATTTCAAAGGAGCATCCATAAATTCTACATCAATCCAAACAATTTTACTAGCTAAGATAATAAGTAAATTAGTCTAACCTAGAGTTTGAAAATGATTCCATTAAAGACTCTCAAAGTAATCCATAATAGGATACAAATAAGATATCCCATTTGCTCCTAGATTCTCAATAACATGACACATGATGAAGCATCCTCATCCATTATGCATCTATGAATTTTGAATTTTTTACTAATAGTGGTGACTTGAAAATCCATAGAATGAGGGAGACATGGTTTATCATTATCTAAGTCAAATGTCATCAATTTGGAATTTGTAGAATCAATATTTCCAATGGTACTCAACAACGCCCTACATTGTGACAAACAAGTTTGCAACACTTATGTTTTTTATTCTTAAACCTATGCAAGTGAAGAAATGCATAATTTTTTTAAGAAAAATAGAAAGAAGAACAATTGGACACACATAGTACAAAATGATTTACCTTAGAAACCCTTAACCCTGAAAACTAGCCTAGCTTAGAGATACACCTCTATCTTCTTCATTGTATTAACTTATTCAGGATACATTGTTTAGGTATTTTGTAGCATCCAAAACCCTAATTAGTTTACAACCCTAATCATTTAATCAAGATCAAACTACAATGGACCAAAAAAACATTGCTTAAAAATCATAAAAACTAGCCAAAAATAAACCAAAAATGGACCCCCCCAAAAAAACAAAAATTGGGGCACTACCTTGAAAACCAATGGCTTTTGCTAGTGCAATTATTGGATTTGTGTCTAGAACAATACAACATTCTCCCACTTGTTTTTTTCTTTTAAAAATAGGGGGGTCTATATTTATAAGGTCATAGGTTTGTGACAATAGTTGAAATTACTTCTCTACACCTTAGAATCCACATTCTCCCACTTATTTTTTTCTTTGCGAAATAGGGGAGTGAAGATTTATAACATCATAGGTTTGTGACAACAGTAGCCATTACTTCTCTACACCATGATAACTTATTAGTATCAATAGACTTCATCAATGATTCTACAACATTTTTAAGGTGTCAACGTTCTCCACCAATATATTCTTGTCTTAAACCATGTCTCTCACAAAGTGGTATTGCACAAAAGTATGATTTTCCTTAGAACCAAAAGTAGGGATCTTTTCCATAAAGATTGCACTCTAACTATCACAAGATAACCTAATATGTAAACATAATATTTGCAACCATACAACTTCTTTACTTGCATGGGAGACTACTATGTACTCAACTTCTATACTTGAAAGTGAAACTACAACCTATCTCTTGCTTATCCAACTAGTTTCTCCTTCAAATAGGTTAAACACATATTAACCAATTGTAGATATTTTGTGAAGGTCTTGAATCTAATTTTATGCTCAACTTCAACAAGAGTAGATCCATGATCATCAAGAACACCTCTCAACTAGATGCTCAAGCATCACCAACATATGCCTCTACCAATCATGTACTAGGATCACCAACATACCATCACAAAATACATGTCTCAATCATGTACCAGAACATCAATGATATGAAACCAACCATATACCTCAAGCACAAGCAAAACCATGGACCATGTATCAATCATGTACATCAACACCTATACCATACCATGTACATCAACCATGTATCAAACCTATACCATCTCATGCATCAACCATATACCATATCACTCATGATATGTCTCAATCATGCCATACACCATGTACCATAAGATATCAACCATTAAGTGCCTCAACAAAGTACCGAAGAATGTACCAAGATCACCAACATATGCTTCTAACCATGCACCATATCATCAACCATATACCTCAAATAACATGTCAATCATCCATAGACCATGCACCATAATATGTACCCAACAATTACTACCAATGGTGTACCTTAATCAAGTACCAACATCACCAAGAGGTGTATCTCATACATGTGATACTATATACCAAGTGTGAACTTCAACCATGTACGAACATCATCTCAAAGATATGTATCTAATAATGAACCATAACTATGACATATATTGAACTAGATATCAATATAGCTAAGGGTTTTCTTCTAACAAGGTATCATGTAATCACCAATGTGTACAATACAATGTATCATCACCATTATGCATGTTCCATAACAACATAAGAATAACCCTTAAAACTTAACTCTGATCCTATAGCTAACCTTATACTTTGTAATACTGACCTGTAACCTTTCCTTAGTCCTTAACAACCTGGCACTAGCATCTTCCCCAAATATGTCTTAGCCTCGCAAGAGTAAGAACTCCTATCTCGCAGGGCCTCACGTGACAAATACTAACTGATCTATGGGGGGGTGCCTCATGTGACACCCTCAAGTTGACCTATGAGGGATTTCTTAATTAGGGTTACATAAAAACCCTAGCTCTCTGCAACTCTGAAAATTTATCTCTTCCTTTGCACTTTCTTCGTTGCCTCAGACTCAATCTCAGATTCACCAATAGACCAAAATATTCTCATAAGATAGATATTCAATGAATGTGTGTATGTAATTATGAGAGAATCATTGAGGTGCATTTATACTTTTTCCAAGCAACTTCTCTCCTTAATCTTAGGGCTTCTTGAACTTTCTTGTTGCAACCACTTTACCCTTTCATTAATGACATGTAACCAATTAGGGGCTTCTTAACCATTCGTCAGGGCTTCCAACTTCATGAGGGAATATCTCCCTAACTATGATGAACCACGTGGCGTACCATCTACTATTGGAAATGACACAATGAGGAATATACATCTTTGAGTGTGTTACTTGCATTTGCACTATACTTCATTTCCACTTTCCTAAAACAACTTTGGGTCTCATGACCACACCTCCAGGGATTCATGTAGACTTCATCAAATGCACCCATCAAATCTGCTAACATCAACCACTCTTGCTGACATCAATGATAACTAAATCACCATCAATCGCGACCATAATTTTGGGGTATCTCAAACGCTCCAAGGGTTGACATCAATGACAACCAACTGTCCAACAATCTCCCCCTTTGGAATTTATGGCAACACCAACATTGATGGCAACATTGATACTCCAATACTCATGCTCCCCCTGTGACCATCACACAACAATGTTTCTCTCTCCATTTCACATCAATGGAAAATGGTATCTCCCTTTAGGGATGCTCCCCCTGTCTTCATGCTTCTATTCTTTCTCTTCACATGTTTCTCTCCTCATGTTTCTCACCAAGTTCCTCTTCTCTTTTGATAACAAAGCGTGACTCCCCCTGAAAGTAAACATTATCTAGATAATCATTTTTTGACTTAATGCACTTGATTATTTCTCTTCTGATCTTTCTCTTTATCTCCTTTGACATCATGGGAAAAATGATAACTCCCCTTGCTAGTATGTCTCCCCCTGTTTGCATGCTTCTAATATTTCTTTCCTGATCTCTTTCTCTCATGATTTCTCTCCTCTTGAATTCTCTGTAAGATTTATAATAATATGGGAATTCCTGCATACTCTTCCTTTCGTCTCTTCCGGTTCTTCTTCTCTATTGGTGCTTCAAAATTTCTTAACTTCAAATATTCATGGTCTGTCATGTTCATTGTTTAGACGTTAATTACCATGTTGTTCAACAATGTCCCTCTGATGATATAACTTTTGCTAAAGGTTTTTATTTCCCTGTTTTGTTGTGCCTTGCACTGCTTGTTTTCTTGTGACAAATTGATTCCACTTGTCCACTGATTCCACTGATTCCAATTGTAAATATTCTTTGTCATATATCTATCTAGACCTGCCAATGATCTCATAAATCCATCTCTGTCCATATTTCATAAGATGTCCATAACTCTTTTTCTCAACTATCCACAATTCTGACCCATCTTTCACTGTACTATCATGAAGGCTTCTTTGTTGTAATTGATAATCATATATTCCTATTTATCAGATTGAATCAAATATGTCCACTGATCTGCAATACATCCTTGAACCTATAATGAATATATCCCTACCTAGAAAGTGCGTCAATGATATTCCTTTCATATCTGCATGGGAACACTGCTTCACAATCAATCAATCTGTCATTTTGTACTTTTGTTATCTTCTATTTGGTTTCTTTGAATCTGTCTCTGCAAAAACGTCAAACTACTCAAAGGATGGTTCTATGATCTATAGTGGCTAATTCATAGAATCCCCCTGTTCAATATTCATATTTATTGGGAGTCTCCAAGCTGAATGGCTCAGAACAATGGATGAATCTGCTCTAATGCATAGTAATATTCTTCGTTTGTAGACTCATCATCTCTCTGAACTCTGACTCCTTCCTTTTTTCCTCTGGATTCATTATGATCTTTCACTACAATTATTGAAATTACAATCTCTTGGTCTTGTTCTTTATTCACTTGCTCTTCTTTTCTTTGTCGCACTACTACAAATCTTGTGATCTCTAGGACCTATTCTTTATTCACCTTCTCTTCTTGTCTTTCTTTTCTTCTCTAAACCTTCGTGTATCTAACATCGATATTTTATTTCATGGTAGGATTTATCATGCTTCTACAATTCCAAGCTATGTGACCATAATTGTGGCATTTGTAACACTCAATGTTGTGGGGAGCCACATAGGCATTTATTTTTTGAACATTTCTTCCATATTATCTGCAATATATAGCCTTATGTCCAAAGTTAGTGTCAAATAAAACAATGACCATAAAAGAAATTTTCATACCTGGGAGTGAATGATCTTCTTTGCAGTGCAATATTTTTTAATTCATGCCTTGGTTGATCATGATTGAATCTTCTTTGTTGCTTGAATGTGGAAGGTCTTGTTGAATACGTGTCTCTATTATACTCACTCTTCTTTTATTCTTGTTAACCATGATTCCTTCCTTTGAGTACTTTTGCACAACTCTCTCTTTTCTTCATTCTTCCTTTCTAGCAATCTAGACCGTTTCTCTTCAACTTTATTTACTTATGTTGTGTATACATTTCTCTCTCTTCAATGTTCTTACTGAGCATGACGATTTTAACTCTCAATGTGACAAATTATTCTTCAATCTTCTCAACCTCTTCTTCTTTCTTCATCATCTGAATTTTCATGACTTCTTCCATTCTCTTTGCTTCTTCAAGTTGGATCTTCAAGGAGATGATTTCTTCTTCAAGTCTTCTTTATTTTTGATTGAATTTTGCTTCAAGATGGTTTAAATCCTCAATTATTTCCTTGAGATGATCTATCAAAATATTCTCTCTCTTATCTGCTTCCTTTATTTGTGCTACTAGTTTGGCTTCCAAACACTACTTTTCTTCCATCTGACTTTTGTATGTTTCTTCAATCCTTCTGGCTTCTTCCAGCTGAGATTTTAGATTCATGATGACCTGTTGGAATTCTTTGTAACTTTCTTGAGAATTCTTGTTGAATAATTGTTCCTCGAGAGACTTGTTTTTCTTCCTTTCTTTCATCAATTCGTCTAAAGAAATGATTAATTATGCTTCAAGATCTACTATGCTTTCTTCAGAATCCTTTTCTTTTGAATCTGTTTGACATGATGGGAATATTTCTTCTTGTTTTGTTCTTGCATATTCTTTAGCATTCTCTAGCTTTGTGATGTGAGATTCCTCAAAGTAGATACTATGTAGCTTATCCTAAATTTATTTAGTTGATGAACTTTTTCCAACTTTTTCTTTTACCAGATCAGGTAAACCTCCCCAGATGAAATCCATTTCTATTTTGTTATTTATTTTCAATTCCTTCTTGGTTGTAGTCTGTGGTTTCTTTGTAGCAGTGTATCTTGTAACAACTGATTTCCAAACACCATATCCCTGTGCATGTAAAAATGTTTTCATTCTGACCATCAAATTGTGGTACCCCAAACATAGTGTACTCAATGATCTTTCTTCCAGTTGTTAAACTATTTCTTGAAGGAACCTTCTCTGATACTAATTGTTGGAATACTGAGAGGGGGGGGGGTGTGAATCAATATGAACATGTTTACCACATTTAATCACAATATATAAACTTCAACTTTATCAGAAGTATATCATTAATGTATCATATATGATTTCATTCACTATATCATGAGAATATAACATAAACAACATCACATCAAAAACATCACAAAAAATACACAATACACAAGTATTTATGTGGAAACCCAAATGGGAGAAAACCATGGAATCATTTCTCATATATTGTCAAGAATGCATTCATTGGAAGCACCAAGTTCCCAATTCTCTAGCTACAACTAGAAGGAGGCTATGAGACCCTATTTAGAAAATCTAACCCGAAGAAATCTACAATTCTCTGAATTCTCTAGCTCCAACTAGAAGGAGGCTAACACCCCCTTATTATCAAGATCCAACCTGAAGGAAGCTTCAACTCCATGTGTTCTTCGACACCAACCAAAAGGAGTATACAACCCCCTTTCCTATCCCTGTATTACTGCCTTGAAATATAAGTGTAGACCAAACTATCACTACCACAATCACTACCATTGTCAATTTCACTACCACTGTCATATCAACCTATAAATTGTCAACCTGTCACTGTCACCCTGTCATTGTATCCAACCTATCACATCAACTTGTCACTATCAACCCATCACATCAACTTGGCACCATTAACCTATCATTGTCATCCTATCACATCAACTTGTATCATGTCACTGATACTCAACATCAACAAGACCATATCCATGATCACCAAGAACACCTCTCAACCAGATGCTCAAGCATAAACAACATATTCCTCTACCAAGCATGTGCCAACATCACCAACATATGCCTCTACCAAGCATGTACCCAGATGACCAACATACCATCACAAGATATGTGTCTCAATCATTTACCAGAACATCAATTATATGAAACCAACCATATACCTCAAGCATATTCCAAATCATGTACCATGTATCAACAATGTACATCAACACTTGTACCATACCATGTACCAAACTTGTACCACACCATGTACATCAACCATATATCAAACATATACCGTCTCATGCATCAACCATATACAATATCACTCATGATATGTTTCAATCATGCCATACACCATGTAACATAAGATATCAACAATGAAGTGCCTCAACAAAGTACCCAAGCATGTACCATGATCACCAACATATGCTTCTAACCATGCACCATATCATCAACCATATAACTCAAACAACATGAAAATCATCCATAGACCATGCACCATAATATGTACCTATCAAGTAATATCAATGGTGTACCTCAACCAAGTACCAACATCACCAAGGGGTGTATCTCATACATGTGATACCATATACCAAGTGTGAACTTCAACCATGTACCAACATCTCAAATATATGTCTCTAATAATGAACCATTACCATGACATATATTGAACTAGATATCAAGATAGCTAAAAGTGTACTTCTAACAAGGTATCATGTCATCACCAAGGTGTACCATACCATGTATCATCACCACTATGAATGTGCCATAACAACATAAGAATAACCCTTAAAAGTTACCTTTTATCTTGTAGTTGACCTAATACTTTGTTATATTGACATGTAACCTTTCCTTAGTCCTCAACAACCTGGCACTATCATCTTCCCAAAATCTGTCTTAGCCTTGCAGGACTAAGAACTCTTGTCTCACGGGGCCTTCCATGAAAAATACTAGCTGACCCATGGGGGTGCCTTGTGTGACACCCTCAAGCTAACCTACGATGGCCTGCTTAATTAGGGTTACAAAAAAACCCTATCTCTTTGGAGCTCCAAAACATTCGCTCTTCCTTCTCACTTTCTCGTGTTGTTGTCCTTATACACACCTACAAGCGTGGAGACGTCTCCAACCCACTTGGTGTGTCCTTGGAGGCACAAGCCTAAGTCCAAACCCACTGTCACCTCAACTTGGACTTCTTTTGTCTAGGCTCACTCCTAGGGAATCCAAGGGGGGTAGACCCTACTTGTAATATCCCCAGTTTGAACCCAATTGTAAATGTAAATACAAATGTACTTAAGGTGGCGAGTTGTTTGATATCATTTTTGTATGCACCTTTCATGGCATAGTGTGCGCATGTACTGTGCAGTAAAATGATGAAGTGCACGTGATTTTGAGGCCAGGGAGCCTTTGTGTATATGCTGTGTTTTATAGGCTGGTGAGCCAGTTATTATAAACTAGGATTATTATGTTTTGATTAGGCTGGAGAGCCTAGATGTTAAAGGCCATTGAGCCTATTTTTGTATATGTCTCATCATTAATATAAAATACATCGTTGCGTGTACCGACCATGATAAAAGAGCATGGGGGACTAAAATCCAATAGTTAGGGAAAGGAGGGATAAAAGTTAAGGAAAAGGGGTTAAGCTAGGGAGCTTAAGCCAAAAAAGAATATTATATTAATATTCCTTAAATCATAAAGTATGGGAAATTATTTTATCCTAATTTCTAAGGATGTGTGGGCCAAAGTAGCTCCTAGCATGACAAGTGTCAAGTTGGGGACATGCATACATATAGTTTGGAATTAGTTCATTTTCCCATTATTCCTTCCACCATTCGATCATGCATGCAACCATTCCATGAGCTTTCACTCACCCAGTCAGTTGACCTCCATACCTTCATGTCACTATACTTGAACCTATATCCATAACCATACCTGTTTGTGTACTTGGTTAGATTGGGAGTTGGATTGAAGACGCGGGTTGTCAGGCTTGTGGGATATTGAAGAGGCAGGTTGTCAGGCCCGTGAGTAATCTCTCTGGGTGAGAGAATCATTGGGAATTGATTTCTTGAAGGTGTTAAACTGCAGCTACAGGGCTCTGAGACTTCCTATACGACTTGTTGTTGAAGCCTAGAAAAGAAGTTGGGAAGCCGAAGGATTGTTGAGCAGAGAATGGTCACACTTCCTTGGGAGGGACAGGCATGTGGGGAATGAGGGACTGTAGGCTATTAGTTTGAGTTGGCACCTATGACAGAGTCTTTCTTGTTGTCTATGAACCATCAACTTGGTTAGAAATCCATTCACCCGAGTGGAGTTTATTCCCATCTCGGGGGTGAGCCACTGCTGAGAGTGATGAGCAGTGTGGTCTAAGGATGGGAGGTTTGTGGAAGTTCTACACGCAGTGGGTGAAATTATTACGAAGATAAGTGTCAATTGTATGATAAATTTACATGTTGCATTATTATTTGCGTGTTTAATTTTATGGGGTTATCCTATGTGTGGTTATAACTGTCTTTATATTTATGGGTATTGCCTGTATATGATGTATGTATATGTTTACTATTATTTCAGTATGAATCCATGCATTTACAGTATGTATTTGTATGTTTACGTTTTATATATAATGTTCTGCAAAAATTTTGTGTGTATATGTTTAATTGCATATAGTTTGAAGAATTTATGTAGCATAGCTCAGTTTGATGTTGGGTATGTTACAATATGTTAAGCATGGCTCGACCTGGGTGGTCGCGGATGTTACAATATGGTATCTGAGCTTCAGTTTGAGCCTGGATGGGCTGAGCAAGTTGAGTTGAAGTGAAATTTCACAGAGGATTTATTTCGAAGTGGCCAAATTTTGAGTTGCAGAGCGTCCATGGGAAAAAGTAACAACAATTGTGCGGAATTGGGAAAAAGCCCCAATTTTTGTTGTTAAATTCATGGGAAAATTGAAAAATTTGGCCATGTGGTGAGATATTCTTGATTTAATATCTGTTCTAGAAAATTCATACCTGGAATTGGTCGAATTTGAAGTTACAGTGAAGCCATGACATTTGGAGCGAGAATAGTAATTAAAATTCTCAATTTGTGACTTGAGTTTGGGAAAAATTCATTCCAAAAATGTCAAACCACAACGATTTGTTGTTGCAAAGGTAGAACTAGTGTTATCGAGGTGAAATTGGACAAATTTTGTGGTTGCAGAATGTCTCTGGTAGAAATTGGGAAAACGTTAAGCAAAAGCCCCAATTTCTGCAGCGGAATTCACGAGGAATTGATGCGCATAAAAATGAATGTGCGCAGGTGGGTACACTAAAAATGCATGAAGTGCATTAAAAAGCTTGTGATATGTAAAAATTGGGCACTACGTGGAAAAATATTGGAGTGCTGGTTCGCACGCTAAATTTAGCATTGCACGGTGTGAATACACATATTAAGGTGTGTGTGGTGTGCACACACATAATAATGGCATGCGTGGTGTGCGTAGTATTGGCAGAGTGTAGAGGAGTTTGGTTGGTACGTGCACAATGTGGGTATATGTTGTTGCATGCAATTTAGTTAATGATACACGTAGAGTATTGGTGCGCGGTGGGGGCATACTAAAATTTGGCATGGTGCATCGTGTAGAGTGAAATGCGTGCAGAATATTAGCGCACGATACAAAAATTGCGTGCAATGGGTATTAGTGCAAAAACCAAAATTTTGTGTAGTGGATATTGGTGTGCGACACAAAAGTAGTGCGTGCTAGTTATTGGCACGACAGAGAAGTGATGCACAACGGTTATAAGTGCGCGAATAATGATATACCTTGTGGTGTTGCTGCGCATGATAAATATGGGTGTACAGGTTGAAATTTGTGCGCGCGAAGTCATTTGGAGGGTGAACCACAACAGAAAACCAACGATTTTCTGCAACATTTTATACTATTTGAACGTCATCTTTTTGCAGCGCATTTTTGAGGCCCTTAAGAGTGTTTTTAGCTACTTAAAAACCATGAGAACAGAGTGTACAAAGGTACATTCTATCTCTATAGCTCAAATAAAAGAGCTCGGAGAGATATTTATAATGGTGTAAATTGTTTGTCAAACATAGCTTTTATGAGAAAGTTACAACACAAACATTGGAGGGTAAATTTTAAGACCCAACTAACTTCAAAGAGCCATAACTTTATGCTTCGGAATTAGATTGAGTTGAGGTGCAGGAGTAGTCAATGGAAATATATTGAACCGTAGAAGATATTCCTAGAGCTGAATTAAATTTTTGGGCATGTTAAAAATGTTTAATACAACAAAGAAGGTACCTGTAGCATTCTAGACCAAAAACACAAATTGGCCTACAACTTCAGCAGGCTGTAACTAGCAGCCCGGAACCCAGAAAAATGTGAAACTTTCACAGAGTGTCAAAAATATGTATATGAAGTAAACCAATTGAGATCCTACGAAAACACCAATGGAGTAGGTGCAAAAATGCATAATTACAGTGCAGAGTTGCACCAAGTTGATGTGTGAACAGAAAAATTAATGGACAAATTTCAAATAACCATAACGTTTTGCTCAAGACTCAGAATTGAGCATGGGAGAAGGCGTTGGAAAGGTCTTGGATAGTTGAATATAATTATTCACCCATAAAATTGATTTGGGCATTCAATTTTCCATGAAATCGGAAGAAATAATTCTGATATATTATTGAACCAGAATGGTTCATATTTTCATGAAATTGTTGAGTCAGTTAACCTGACAAAGTTTTGTTGGCTGCACATTTTGTAGAGTTAACAACAAATAGATCAGATTAGGATCAACACAGAGTCTAGAGGAATGGAATATGTGCAGGGGACTTACAGCCAAGGAGATGAGATCAAAGGGATGGATGCCCATTTGGGCATTGAAGGAACAAACTTCAATGGACATGGAGAAGGAAGGGATGAAAACATGAACATGGTAGAGACCATTATAAATTTACAGAAGGATGTCCAAAGCCATAAAGATGATAATGAAAGGCTTATTGGAGCCAAGGAGCAACAAGAGGACTTCAACAAGAAGTTAATGCAGAGCTTGAACATAATAAAAAATAAATTGGATAAGGAGAGTGGCTCAAGCAGGTCTCATGATGAGAAAAGAAGAACAAGAAGTGTTAGCAGGCATCACCATCACTCCCTAAGGAATTCCAATAAGAGGGAACACAACAACTCAAGTCCATCCCCTGTTAGGAAGCATAAGAGGTCTGGGGTGGATGAGCTATGAGGAGAAATGAACAAAATCAAACCTCCTACATTTGATGGTGAGCACAAGAAGGATGAATATGCAGAGACATGGTTGTTGGGCATGAGAAATTATTTTCAATTGCATTATTATTCATCTCATGTAGAAGGAAAAATTTCCATCTATCAACTCAAGGGAAAGGCATCCATGTGGTGGGATCAACTTGCGCAAGTGCATAACATTATAGAGAAAAGTGTTACTTGGAGAGAATTAAAGAAGTATTTTGAGAAGAAATACTTGACTAAGAGATACTATGATAAGAAAATGAAAGAGTTCTTTGAACTCAAGCTTGGGAGTATGACCATAAATGAATATGAAAGAAGGTTTTTAGAACTGCTGAAGTATGTCTCTTTCATCAAAGATGAGACAGTTAATATTCAAAGGTATTTGAGTGGATTTCCATCATTCATCAGCGACAAAATACAGTATGATGATCCCAAGACATTGGAGGATACCACAAGGCAAGCTAAATGCATATATGATCACCAAAAAACAAGGCCAATTTTCCAAAAATCTTGGGAAGACAAAAAAAAATTCAAGATGGATCAAAGGAAGAAGGGAACTAAGCCACCATTCTTCAGAAATAATCCTCATGGATAGCCAACTTCTAGAGAACCCAGAACAATTGAAACATGGGTCCAAAGGCCAAGGCAACCACCTATTCAATGTTGGGGTTGTAAAGGAGATCATATGTTGAGATATTGTCCTCACAGAGGTGAAAAAGTGAGGATTGTTCACAATGTACAACAAGATGAAACAATGGAGGACATGGGAATAAATGTACCAAGGATCTATGGAGCCCTGGAAAACAAGCAAGCAGAGTATCAGTCACATATGATTGAGGTGGAAGGTATGATCAACAACCAAACCATTGCTATTTTAATTGATTCAGGAGCTAGTCATAGTTATATAGATCCTAAGATGGTGGAAAGTTTTCCTTTGAAAATAAGCAAGCATGGAAAATCTTGGTTGGTGCAGTTGGCTATCAGAGCCAAAAGAAAAGTTAATGAGATGGTTAAGTCGTGTCTTATGGACATGAATGGAATGAACACTAGGGAATATTTGAACATCTTTCCTTTAGGTTCCTATGACTGTGTAATTGGGATGCATTGGTTGGATCAACATCATGCTATCCTAGACTGTCATAACAAGGCATTCACTTTCTTGGATGAGGAAGGGAACCTAAGGAGAGTGCAGGGAATTCCTAGGGCAGTAACCATAAGAGAAATTTCAACATTGCAACTAAAGAAATGTTATAGAAAAGGGTGTCAAATATTTGCAACTCATATGGAAGAGCCACTTAAAGATTTCACACCCAATCACTTCCTTACAAAAGAAGGTGTGAAGTTTCAGTGGACATTGGATTGTGAAAAGAGTTTTCAACACTTGAAACAATTATTAACAAGTGCTCCAATACTAAGGATTGCAGGCCCAAATGAAGACTTCATTGTATGCACAGATGCATGTAAATAAGGACTTGGTGGAGTGCTCAGTCAAAATGGGTTTGTTATATGTTATTAATCAAGGAAGTTGAAGGAGCATGAAAGACACTATGCCACTCATGATTTGGAGTTGGAAGCCATAGTGCATTCCTTGAGGAAATGGAGACACTACCCCATGGGGAAAAGTTTTGAAAGGATGGACCATAATGGTATGAAATATTTATTTGATTAGCCAACTCTAAATGCTAGGCAAAGCAGATGGTTAGAGTTTCTCAGTGAATATGACTTTGATATAAAGCATATCAAGGGGAAAGAGAACAAAGTGGCTGATGCACTCAGTAGAACAGTGAATGAATTGCATGCTAAATCCATTAGCATGTACCAATCGGATTTGAAATACAGAATTTTGGAGGTTGCAAAGTTAGATTTGCAATACAAGGAATTAGTGGCAAAATTACAACAAGGTAATTTGCAACAGAAAATTGAAGAATACAGGCTAGATAGTGATGAAATTCTCATGTACAGGGGTAGAATTTATGTACCAAATTCTCATGAATTGAAAAATATGATATTGGGAGAAATGCATAATTTACCTTATGTTGGGCACCCAGGTTATCAAAAAACTATTGCAGCTGTCAAGAGCCAATATTATTGGCCAGGGATGAAGAAAGAAGTTGTTGATTTTATTGCCAAATGTTTGGAATGCCAAAAGGTAAAAGATGAGCATAGACACACAGCTAGTTTTCTACAACCATTACCCATTCCTAAGTGGAAGTGGGAAGTTGTAACCATGAATTTCATCACCAAACTGCCCAGA
>SNQJ01S0038068.1:107728-122067 GCA_010110895.2 Picea sitchensis | reverse complement strand
GCAGTTGGTGAAATTCTTACCAAGATAAGTGTCAATTGTGTGATAAATTTACATGCTGCATTATTATTTACGTGTTTAATTTTATGGGTTTATCCTATGTGTGGTTATAACTGTGTTTATATTTATGGGTATTGCCTGTATATGATGCATGTATATGTTTACTATTATTTCAGTATGAATATGTGCATTTACAATATGTATTTGTCTGTTTACGTTTTATATATAATGTTTCACAAGAATTCGGTGTGTATATGTTTAATTATATACAGTTCGAAAAATTTATATGGCATAGATCAGTTTGATGTTGGGTATGTTACAATATGTTAAGCAGAGAATGAAAGCGTTTTCTGGAGTAGCATGGCCCGATCTGGGTGGCTGGGGATGTTACACTACTTAACCTTGTTAAGGTGATTAAGTGATCTAGGATTTAATTCTAATTATTAAGTTAGAGATACCTAACCTTTATGACAATCAAACAATGCAAATGCAAAAGTATAATGATAAGCAAACTTCTTTACCTACAAACTCAATTAAGACTAGTGTTTAAAGATGGGTAAATGGAGTCAATAATATTATACAACAAATATACAATTAAATGCACTAATCACAATGAACAAAGAATATAACTTTACACTTAAGAAAATTATTGAATGAAATGAAATAGATGTACAATGAACTAAACAAATTAAGTGATTATACAGATATACAAGATAATTAAACCCATATACAATGAATGATTATAGCATGAGATATTCACAAATGAAAAACAACTTGAAAGGTTGGAAACAAAATTGCCCAAAGAGAGAGAGTGTGCAACTTAGGAAGTAGATAGTATTGAAAGTAAATGCGCCCAACTTGAAAGTAAAGTTACTTCGAAAGTACAAGTGCTTGTAAAGTAAATTCCTTGAAAATAAAACTTGCACGACTTATATAAAGATAACTGAAAATGAAAGCACATAAGTTGTGAAAGTGTTGTAGGTTGATTTTAGAAGAATTTTAAAGTCTCTTTTTATTTAGGGGGATTAAGGTTTAAGGATGAAATCCTAGACTCTGTCTACCCCTAAACTCTTACCACTTTGACCAAAAGGACTCTTGGGTGCTCAAGAAGGAGTACAATAAAGGTCCTCCCCTAGCTCCACAGGTCAATCTGAAATGCTTGAGTGCTCAAGCAAGGAGGACACTTAGTGTCATGAAGCCGTCCCTGACTTCCACCCCCTGTAGCTTCCACAAGTCACCCCTTTTGATGGTGAAAGTTGTATCAGTTTGGGTGCCTAGTTACTAGATATGATTACTTCCCAAATTAAAAGGTTACAAAGATATTAACAAGTTAGACAAATTATACAAGTTATACAAGCCTTACAATATTGCATCGATTGGTTAGGCCAAATCACTCTGCAAGGTGTAGGAAAAATATTAAAACGAAAGAAAATAAAATGACTTGGAAATAAAATAATTGCACCTAGCCACAAAACCTTGCTTTAAGGACAAGTGGGGCAAAATAATTATAATAAAACTTAACAACCTCAACAAAGGCACAAGGAGGAGGACAAGCCTACCAATTTTGTGCCAAAGTGGGTGTGAAAAATAAAAGATTAATTTAAAATAATAAGCAAGTAAACCTAGCCACACAATCTTGCCTTAATGACAAGTGGGGCAAATAATAGATGAAAAATAATAAACTAATATACCCTAGCCTTACGATTTTGCATGGATTGGCAAGGCCAAATCACTTTGCAAGGTGTAGGCAAATTTAAAAATTATTTACAAAACAAAAAATTAAAACTTTGAGAAGAATGCAAGCCCAAGAGACTCTCTTGGGCTACTTACAATGCTTGGATAAATGAGAGAAGAAGAGGGTTTTGAAACCCCAACTTGTGAGGCTCTTTTGGGGTGTTTTGAGACCCCAACACCTCCCCTTGTTGTTGCAAGAACCTGCAAAAAAAAACAAGCTAATGCTTGCTGGAAATGCTACCAAAACACTTGAAAATATTTAGAAATTTATGTTAGTACAAAACATAAATTTTATATGTAAAAATATGAACAAAAAAGTATATTTTTAAAGCCTATTTTAGAACACAAAATGCCTCTGGTCAATAAGGAATGATGAAGATTTTTTATTTATTTTGGAGGCTAATGTAGGCTAGACAAGTAAATTTCCAGATCTGAAATCTACTTGTTCCAACACTTGGGTGACCTGCAAATGGTGCCAAACTTGCTACAAAACCAATCAAGAGGTAAGTAGATCTAATAAAAATACTTTACTATTTCTATTAAAAATACTTCACTAAAACAAATAGAAATACTTCTACTTATTTTACCAAGCAAAATACTTTTCTTCAGATCTCTTGATCTAGGCTAAGTAAACAAGAAAAACACTAGAAAAATAACAATGTCACCTCAATAAAATTCTGTATAACATCAAGAATACTCCCAATGCCAAGATGGTATTTCTCCAAAGCTTGCTTTCATTGAATAAAAATTGCATGCAAATACTTGCAACAAGACTTACAAGAATAACTGAGAAACAAAGAGAGAGAGAGAGATGAGTGGGAGAGATTTGGGAAGCATAAACTTGCTATGAGGATAGATGTTGAAATGAGGAGTGGTAGGAATTCTTTTATACTTGGGAGAGAAGAGAGACCCTTCATGAGTTACAAGTGTCACACATACAAGATAAATAGATAAAGTTAAGAAAGAGACACGTTTAGGGTTTTGGTAGTGATTAGGGTTTGAGGGGTGAGGGAGAAAGGGGGAAAACACCTTTTCCTATGGTTAAACATGAGTTTAGACACAAAGGGGGATAAATTAGGGTTTATGTGGCCTTTTCACTTAAGTTTTCTATTTCCCATGTGCCAACTAGCAAGGGGATGCATTTTTACTAGGGAACACAACTTTAAGTTGTTGGTTAAGCATGGGGGGGGGCGTTATTTAAGTGGAAAATTGATTTTACAACTTAGGAAAAAGGTTAGGAAACCTTTCCCACTCTCTCTCATGTCTTTTTCCCCTTTTTACAATTTTCGGCATTTTTACTTAGCCAAATTAAAGCAATTAATTATTGACTCTAGATTGATTTGGACTCCTCATGGACAATGACCCAAAAATACTTGTCCAATTGAGATGAAACTTTGTACAAGGGTGTAGGGGGTCTCTTTCCATTTTTTTTGAGTACTCACACCCCCATCAAAATCTTTACATTTTTAGATCAAATTTAATTAAAACTACCATTAAATGGGCAATTTTAATAAATTAAAAAAACTATTAAAACTCAACGAAATTTTGGAAGACTATAGAAGATGTCTAGCATGCTCATTTACAATATTCCTAGACCCTAGTCACCCATTGGGCTCGATCATTAGAATGCCTTTCACCACTTTGGAGGATTATTGTGAGTGAAAAACTCAAGGGTAATTAAAAATTACCGGAGGATAAAAACACTTGATGAAAGGACTTCCCTAATGATAAAGTCCTAGGTAACTAACCTAAAATATGACTCATTACATTATTATCCCATGTAGGGGAGCGTACATTCCGATTACAAAAAGACGTGTCGGGGTCATGTAGAACAATAAGTCTTCAAAAAAAGGTTGTACCCCAAGGTACACAGCTTCATGGTACATGGAGTTGACCCCTAGTCAAAATAGGTGGTCAACGTTCCACTACCTCAAAATCAACCTCAGATTCACCAATAGACCAAAATATTCTCATAGGATAGATATTCAATGAATGTGTGTATGCACTTATGGGACACTCCTTGAGGAGTGTTTATACTTTTTCCAAGTAACTTCTCTCTTTAATCTTAGGGTTTCTTAAAATTTCTTGTTGCAACCACTTTACCCTTTCATTAATGACGTGTAACCAATTAGGGGCTTCTTAACCATTCTTTGGGGCTTCCAACTTCATGAGGGAATATCTCCCTAACCATGAGGAACCACGTGGCATACCACCTATCATTGAAAATGGCCTGATGAGGACTATCCATCTATGAGTCTGTTACCTACATTTGCACTTTTCTTCATGTCCTTGTTACTCAAAAAAATTTGGGTCTCATGACCATACCTTCGAGGCTTAGTGTAGACTTCATTAAATGAAACTATCACATTTGTTGACATAAACCACTCATGTCGACATCAATGACAACTAACTCACCATCAACATTGACCACAACTCTGGGGTATCTCGAATGATCCAAGGGTTGACATCGATGACAACCAACTGTCCAACAAAATCCTTATACATATATCACCCTCTCTAGTCTAGGTCTTCCTTGGTAGTATATTTCATAATCTGTAGTTCCATGCAAATACCTAAAGAATCTCTTTACATTTTTCCAATGCTCCTTCCTTGGTTTTGACATATATATACTCAAAAATATCATTGCATGGGTAATTGCTTATTTTTCTAATTTCCAGATCTGATAATTATTTCCTTATGATTTCAAACAAAACTTATTGCCACTGTTATCGTAAAATAATTATAAACTGAAATAAAACTGTGGCGGAAATAAAAGAATCATCAAAAGATAACCATTCAAAGAAGACACAATATTTTTACCTTAGGAAACCCAACCTTGGGAGAAAACCCCCAAAAAATTCTTAAGAAGAATTCAAGCTAGAAAATACATCACCATAAAATGAAGAACCCAATATATAGAAGGTTGTGCTCTAGCATGAGGAAGATCCCTCAAGTCTAGTGAACCACTAGACAAAAATAATGCACCACAAAAGTCTTCTAAGATGCTCTTCAAAACAATTTGTTGTTGTTGTTGCATTGTTGCCACTAGACTTGCGCACTAGTTAAGGAGAGATGTGTTTGTTGTGATAATTAAATGATCCAACCTTTATTTATAGTAATCCGAGTCACCTTTATTTACGTGTGGGGCCAACTTCTTTTTTCCACAATAATTTATTTAATGCTTTTCTGAGGTTTCTTTACTATTTTAATGGTGTTTGACTTGTTTTCTTGGCTTTCTTCTTTTACTAGAAATTTTTTCCATGATCCATGTTGATGTATCATATCCTCACATGCACATCTAATTAATATGGGGCTCTAATGTTGAGTAAACCCACCAAGAATCCCCTCATTACAAGAGGTCTCTTGGGCCTACTTCAACATTAGAATAGACTTGTAAACAAGACAAACCTGCCTTATAAAAATTAGAACACTCCATCCTAGAGAAGGCAATGTGAAAGAATCTAAAATCTTGAGTCTTTATCACTCCTTACCAATTCCGCATGAATAAGGAGAAAGACTACACTTGGGCCATTAACCACTAGAAAATCCGCGTGAGTGAATGTATCATTTTCCTTTGGTCAAATCAGCATGACTAATCTGGGAGAATGTCTGCCCGATGATGCATCTCGAGTCTTTATCACTCCTAGTCAAATCAACCTGACTAAGGAGAAAGACTACGCTTGGGCCATTCACCACTAACATAGCCCCGTGAGTGAATGTGTCATTCTCCCTTGCTCAAATCAACATGCCCAATCTGGGACAATGTTTTTTCGATGCTTCTAACTGGAGAACCATCAAAATCCTAGGCCATTCATGACTAGAATAGCCTTGTGAGTGAATGTATCATCCTCCCTTGGTCAAATCAGCATGACCAATATCGGGGAATGTCTAGTCGATGATGAAACATCAACACTCCCTCTCATCAAGGGAGACATTCTGCTTCATGCCAAGCTTATCTATGAAGTATTCAAAATTTTCTCTAGACAAAGGCTTGGTGAGATTGTTCGTAATATGCTCATCTGTGGATATTTAGTAGAGCTTCACTGATCCCTTCTGCACCATGTATCAAATGAGGGGATATTTTATCTCCACATGGTTCAACCTGTCGTGAAATAATGAATTTTTCGAAAGATTGACACAACTTTGATTGTCACAATGTATTAAGGTCGTCTCTAGCTCCTAATCAAATATTATTGTAATAAGTTTGTGAAGCCATACTACTTCACGACATGTGACATTGGTTGTGATATACTCTATTTTTGTTTTACTGAGCGCTAAAAAATTCTACTTCCTGTTAAACCAGGATATCATAGTTGATACCAAGATGAAGAAACACCTTGAGGTGCTCTTTCTTTCTACTACACTCCCTTCCTAGTCAAAATATGTATTTCCTTGTAGCATCACTTCACCACATGAGACATATCTCATACCATATCCAACTATACCACACAGGTATCTCAACACATGCTTTGCTGAAACCCAATGAAACTGCCTCGACTCAACCATAAACTAGCTCAAGGTGCTCACTGCAAAGAAAATATCTAGCATGGTGTTAACCAGGTACATCAAGGATCCAATCCATTTCTTGTACATAATGGGATCCACCAAATATCAATATGAAGTTGAATCACTCATCTTCTTCAGATTTTTCATCATAGGTGTAGCCATGGACTTGTAGTCCATCATATCGAATCAGATCTCAACTGTGTACTTCCCTTTTTCGAGGAATATCTCACCTAGTCTCTGCCACATCTTTAATCCTAAGAAAAAATGCATTAAGACAATATCCTTCATCTCGAACTCTGAGGCCAACTCACTTTGTCATTGAAGAAAACCCTATTGTCTAGTCTACCTCACTAGCTTCTCCCTTTGTGACTGAGGTAAATCCCATACCCTAGTCCTCCTAACTAGTTGCCTCCTCTGTCACTATAGAAAAACCTAATTTGGGAAAAAATCATGATTTTCTGGGAAAAAATCAGGAAAAAATAGAGAAAAATCGGAAAAATTGAAAAAATCGGGAAAATTGGGGAAAATCGGAAAAAATCACGATTTTTAGGGAAAAATCGAGAAAATTTGATTTTTAAGTTTGCCGATATATTGCTGATGTTTTGTCGATGTTTTGGCGATTTTTACGAAATGATGTTTTTTGGACCCTGGCGATTTTTTCGCCGAAATGATTTTTGTAACACTGGTTCTTTCCCTCAAGTGGAGAGTAATGGGGAGGGGGAGGATCTCCTATTGAATCATATGAATTCCTTATGAAATTCTGTAAGTCTTCAAAGGTGCTAATTGTAAGTTATCCTATAAAAAAAACACTCCTATGACACACTATGAAGTATTTTCAAAACAGATTGATAGGGACATTTAAAATGTGCATCCACCCTCTATGATGAAATCCATTAACATAAGTTTACACGAGTGAAGGTAAGAGTAGTAGTTTCAAAAGCTCCAAGTATGCCACCAAAGGTGATGAAATCCAATAGAGGTTGATCAAGGATCACCCTTCCCTACAAAACGATATTTTATCTCACAAGAAGCCCACAAATGAGTACCTTGGGGTGGAAAACTAAATTCAAGCAACTACAGTGCCTCTTCACATTGTACGGTTGGACGGGGCATAGTTACTTGTACCCAAGTAAGACACTTAACATTGACCTCTTGAAAAACTAGGCATCGAGTAAGTCATTCACATTGGGTGACTGATTTTTAAGTCCAGTATGTGAAGTGTCAGGGAAATGTCAAAATCCTCACTTCACATGGTTTTCCCTCCAATTTAACACTCTCTTGTTAAGCAA
The DNA here is from genome assembly GCA_010110895.2 of Picea sitchensis. Taxonomy (NCBI): domain Eukaryota; kingdom Viridiplantae; phylum Streptophyta; class Pinopsida; order Pinales; family Pinaceae; genus Picea; species Picea sitchensis. The sequence goes on along the minus strand of SNQJ01S0038068.1, from coordinate 114,541 downwards.
GAGATGTGTTTCTTCCCAATTACACACAATGTTACAAAGGTATTTTCCCGATTAATCAACTATAATTTTTTCAGGTTTGATAAGCCTTGTAAAGTTCAGAACCACCATCACACCTAAAACACAAGGGCCTAGCCTAATCTATTGTTAGAATTTTAGACAAAAAGTAAGAAGTGTATGTTGATTTTATTATGTAGGTTAATTTTAATGCCTATGGCTTAATATGGTGTGCAATGTGTGCTCTTGATGTGTGATATTGAAAAAAAAAATGCACTAGAATGTTAATGTAAAAATGAAAAGTTCTTCAAAATAAACAAATAATTTCTTCACTTTTCTCATAATCTCTAATCTTCAAATCAATAAACAAGTCAACAATAAGAAAGATAGACATATCTACTTTTATAAAAATCCCCATTTTTTCCCATGTAAGACATGAAAACACACATAAAAATGGAGGACTGTGTGATTTTCCTCAATTTATGAATGCCACAACAAAGTTAGTTGTGAAAATATTATGGTTTGTGCAAAAAAGCCACAAACAGTGGCATGCTTCATAGAAAACTACAGAAAAATAAAAAATAACTGCTAAGTAACACACTTTTGCAGGTTTCAAATGTACATGAGAAAAAAATAGAAAGCTAGAAGAAAATCTCACAATCAAGCCCTAAAGCCTATCTAAGGGTTAAAAAATCAAAAGATGCTCTTCCTCATTGGAGTCTTTATTTTGTTGACAATTTTTTTTTGCACAATATGTACTACGACCTCATAGTGGATATATTAAAACAAATGAAAGACAACAATATAAAGAGTTTTACCCCACCAATATCCACAAGATCTAAACTATGAATTAGAGGAGAGTGAAAATAAAAAAACATATAGAGCACTCACAATGAAGAAACTTCCAAGCTATACTTGAGATGGAGTAGGAGGAGAAAAAATAGCTCCATGTAACTCGCACAAAATACAAGAAAAACCCTTTCTTTATTCTACAATACTATCCATGGATATATATATTAATTGAATATGACAAAAAAATTCTAACCTAATTGGTTAATTCAATGAATGAATTCAAGTAACAACATTAGATAAATGAAATGGAGGGAAAGAAAGGAGTTTATATAAAAAATATAACATCTACAAGATCAATATACCTTTGATTGATGAGATGGATCCAAAACCTTTCTCCTTGCACGTTGTTCCTCTTAAGGTTCTTTCTTGTCCAATGGCCTTCAAGTCTTCAACAATCCTCCTCTCTTCAACCTTCCACAAACAAATTGGGAAAGTAGAAGCAAAGGTGAAAATTGGGAAACCCTTTGAATGTCAAGAAGAGCATCATACTATCTTAAGTGCTATTCAATACCAAGATATCAATCTCATGTTAACAAAAGGTTTTTTTTTTGTAAACTTCTAATCCTTCTATGGGTTTTACATGGAGAAATAATCCATATTCTAGGGGATTCCCAAAATATCTAATCTTTGAGTACACTAAAAGTGATTAAAATTTACCAATTAAACCTTAACATGCACAATTATTATGATTAAGTTTGACTTCATCCAAGGGGGGTGTATGGATTTTATCCCATTATTAATGCAGCTTAATGCTTAGAGGATAAATAGTGAAGACCACATGATTCAAATACCCAAATGTGACCGAATTAAATAAGTAAGTGGAAGGATAACTGGAAAAAGAGGAAAATCAAGTATACCATGAATGTTTTTATCCCTAATAAAAAGATGCACCATCTATCAATGTATCTAAGTGAGACCCTTCAACTAAGTGGAAGGATATCTACAAGAAGGGGAAAACAAGTATACACATGTATGTTTTTTATCCCTAATAAGGAGATACACCATATATCAATATATGTAGGCCACACCCTTCAACTAAGTGTAAAGGATATCTACAAGGAGGGAAAAACAAGTATACCCATGAATGTTTTTGATCCCCAATAAGGAGATGCACCAATCAATGTATCTATGAAAGTAGATAATCAAGTTGGATTTACATCTTTACATTGTAAATTATCTAAAATGTCATTATTATTTTCTAGAATTCATTATTTAATTATTATTTTCTAGAATTCATTATATGAAAATAAGGTCATTTAATAATTTAAAATAAATACGTGGAAATGAAATATAGGCGTTCACATTTTGAATAGGCGTTCACATTTTGAAGTGATTGTACAGCGGATGGAAAATGTGTTGTCAAATTTTGAACTTGGAAAGCGAGTGCTACGAGAAGTTTGTATTATGCGTCGATTATGTCATCACAATATACTCTCTTGTAAGTTGCCTTCACTCTAAGAAGATAATATATAATTAAATTAAATTGTTTGTTAGGTGCAATATGAATGCACATTACATTGTTTTTTTTCTATAGGTGATGAAACTTACATAGGTGATGTATCACCCTCATAGAAACATAATTCTATTAACGTCATCGATTTCCCAGAGAGAACCATCTATGCAAATTCCTATACCATTCATCAAGCAATCCCTCTACCATTTCTCTAGTCTTGAGATCCACCAAATTAGGAATTCTACCATTTCTCTAGTCTTCAGATTCACCAAATTAGGAAGTCATGTTCACTTTTGTTACCATTAGTTTCATCCTCATGTTTGATGTGTTAGTGTTTTTAATAACAATATTATTTCATTCATAATAAAAAAGTTTACCATTTCTCTAGTATTGAGATCCATCAAATTAGGAAGTCTACTATTTCTCTAATCTTGAGATTCACCAAATTAAGAAGTTATATTCACTTTTGTTACCATCAGTTTCATCCTCATGTTCAATGTGTTAGTGTTTTTAATAACAGTATGAGATTCACCAAATTAGGAAGTCATATTTACTTTTGTTACCATCAGTTTCATCCTCATGTTCAATGTGTTAGTGTTTTTAATAACAATATCATTTCATTCATAATAAATAAGTGGAAAATCTAAGGATGAAGGACATTCAAATTTGGAGGAAAGAAGGGGTGTGCATGATTTATGGAGAAATGAATATACAATAAGGAATGCATGGATCAAATATGAAAAATGCATAAGTATAATATTGGTTACAACGTAAAAAAAAAAAAAAAGGTTAGCAAAAATAGAAGGGGGTTTAGAAAGAGGTATATATTTTCTCCTTAAATTAATCAAAGGATACGAGATACCAAAGAAGTAACTATAAAATTATAGTAAATATACAAAGTGGTGCATGAAGAACATAATTATGGGGTTGAAAGTTAATAATGAAGAAAAATATGAGAACACCTGAGTGGGATGGACTTAACATATAATAGAGATATAGATGATGCCTTCCCTAACTTTAAATGTAAGGAAGGAAATGAAAATTGTGTTGATTTAGGCTTACATCAAACATAAAGGAAATGCTTGAATTGTGTTGATTTAGACTTACATCAAACAGATGATGAACTTAGAAAAAAATCATTAATGATTCAAGGATGAATGAGGAGCATACAATGGACAACAACAAAAAATCATACATTGAATACGTTATGCTTGATTGACATCTCTTTAAGAAACTATTATCTATACATTTATGAACTCCTAGAGTAGGATAAAGATCATGTGAATGCAAACTATATTACACCAACTCGAAAAAAAATAGAACCGTTATATTAGAAATTTAAGAAAAATGTGATGAGGATGACAACTTAAATAATTTAGAGGTAACTTTCTATGCATTGGAGGAATATAATATTTTGATAAGGGCCATTTTTATTTCATTTATTTTTATAGGTCGTGAAGATCGTTTTGTACATGATAACAATGATAAGGTTACAACCAAGATCCTAACATTTCATTGTTCTTTAATCTACAAAGAGAATGGGCAAACCATGTGGCCTGGTCGAACTATGTCAACAAAACCAAGTAAGTTGTGATGAAAGAGCACAACAAAGGTGAACCTATTATGAAAAGTGTTTGAACTACAAACAATTGATTGAACAATAGAAGTGTGGAAGTGATATAGCTTTATTGAACTTCCAAATCATGTGGGATGGTTAAACTATGCCAACAAAACCAAACAAGTTGTGACAAAAGAGAACAACAAAGGAAAGGTGTACCTATCGTGAAGAGTGTTTGAACTAGGAAAACAATAAAAGTGTAGAAATGGTATAGATATATACAACGAATTATTCACTAAAGCACAAATACTTAACCCAATAATAGAGTATAATGATGACTTAAGTGATTAAGCATGTTATCATCAACAAATGAACCAGATAATAATAGCGTAAAGAAAAACTTTAAACTAAACCAAGAACCATAACACCAAATATTTCTCAAATGTGCATTTTATTTAAAAAAAAACGTGAGCTAGCAAATAGATGCATAAATCTATGTGATTAGGATTCCCTAAACGCTTGCTTGCATGAATGTGCACATATATCGTTTTATACTTACCATTATTTCAGATTTACATGAGAAGAAGAGGAATCAAATGAAAAAGAGAGGTACTCCCTAAAGGTTGACCTTGGGAACATTGATTGAAGTTGATCATCATCTTTTTCTTTTGCGTGGGAGTTCACAATCCTATTTAAAATCAACATGGACATATCAACCCTCTATGTTGTGACATGTTTTTGACATGAAGTGTCAAGTTGTTGTTGAGGTGGAAAGATAAATCTTGTTCCAACTTATATGTTGAATTGGTGCTATATTCATTGAGTTCTTCAACTAAACTAATGATACACTGAGAGTTAATTTAAGGTCATGCATTGAAGCATGACAAAGAGTAGGTGTTGATTTCACATAAAGGTAGTGTATTCCTTGTGAAATTATAGTATGCATTATCCTTTATCAATGATGAAATGAAGATGATTACCTTTGACACACACCTACAAATGGAGCAAGCACATTTTCTCTTTTTTTAGTCTATAAAACCATTGAGCTAGCCAATTAGAGTAACTAAAAAAATCCATTTTGGTCCCTATCATATAAGGATATTCTTGTGTCATCAGTGAGAGATTGATCCTTGCATGACATTCAAATTTATCAAGATGGGGTTTGTTATGAATATCACACCACTTATTAGTGATTTCCATTTTCCAATTATTGAGTTACCTAACCTCCTTCCTAAACAATATATTTGAGAGAAACAAAGTGTTGTCCTATCTTGATTATAGTTAAAGTACTTATTTAATTGATTGTTGTATTCATTATGATTGAACTATCGGTTGCATTGGTGATTGAATGAATTGAAACATTGTTGGAGATTTCACATCTTTTCAAATATTCTATACAAACTTCTACGCATACCCAATATATCCACCAACATAATTCTAGTTTAGTATTGATGTACTAGTGCATCTTGTTTTGGTACTTTGAACTCTAAAAATTGAGGGAACTTAGCACTGACATATAAAAAAAATAAAACTAGATATAGTCTTACATGCTTACTATAGCAAAGCCTACAATCCATCTATCATAGTTTAAATCAATAGCATTCTGTCAACCCTAACCATGTCCGTTAACTCAACCATTTTTTTTTCTAGTGCACACCAAGAAGATAACCATAACTGAATGATATCACATAAGATACATAAATTTTTAGTGGGATACCTAAGAATGAAGAAAACCCACTCTAATTCCATACTAATTAGCACAAGCTATCCATTACATATTGACCATTTGACTAGCTTGTCCCCTTAGTAACATATCCAATGTCCCAATAATGTATGGTATTTAAATCTTATCCTATCTCACTCTAGTGTTGTATTTTATGAACAACCAACCTAAGATACTCACAATATGAAACAACTTATGGAACATATCCCTTTCTCAACTAATGGAATTTATAAATAGGGAACACTCAATCACTAGTTAGAAAAACCTAGCATGAACTCCAAGGATAAAATACAATCAATGTCCCACTAAGTTAAATAACCAAATACATAACCATTTATCCCCTATTACCACTTTAATTTTTTGCCATAATTTTACATAAATACATCAAGAAGACACATCTAAGTCAAACTTGATCACTAATACTAAAACCCCACACAAGATTTGAAGATCCCATAGCCTTACTTTTTCATTATTAAGGTCTTCACAATGCCCTCAACCTATAAATGAAATTATTGTCCACTTCAAGTGCTTGTAGTGTGAAAAGTATTTTTCTTGGTAATGTTATATTCAATTTTTTCTTCACTATATTCCATAATTCTCTATGCTAGATCCATCCTTAAAGTACTTGGAATGGTTTGTTAACCCTGCAACATGCCCATATGCCCCCTTCAATTTTTAATTTTTACAAGACGACCTACTCCTTCCTCCATTCTTATGAGTTTCAATTTCCTTAGTTGGGTTTTAGGGTTTATTATTCTTTGGGAAATAGGAAGCATTACCTTTTGCTTCATGCCTAGTAAACTCATGATGCTAGTGAAAATAGGAAATTCACCTCATGATTCTAGTGAAAGTTTGAATCTTGTAGCCAAATCCTTATCATTATCCATATGTTAATCACATCACCCAATGTTAAGCTAGTTGTAGATGAAGTCATTCTTCTTTGTAGTGGTGATTGGTTGCATCATGGAGTGTGAATCCTAGAATAATAAATATCTGTTAAAATTTGGGGCTATTCTAAACGTTTTTAGACCGGGCTTGGGGTGCTTCATGATGTTTGGGGTAAATGGTGTATGTTCAACCATTCTAAGGAAATTTTCCAATGCCAAATTATAAGCATAAAAAAGTAGAACCTAGAATCTCAAAAGGGACAAATGCACCTCTGTAATGAGCATGCATTGCATGTGTTAATATTATGGTAGATGCAGGAGGTATTTACCTCCACGTGTGAACCTG
>SNQJ01S0038068.1:77998-107718 GCA_010110895.2 Picea sitchensis | reverse complement strand
GTTTCAAGAGATGATTCAACTGATGGTGATGGTGGGATGCTCATGATCTAGTCATGAAATAGTCTAGATGACTATATTGATGCTACCGGGTAAATGGTATGTTTTGTGCTCAAGTCCATTACCTATAAATACCTCTCTAGCTAGGAGGGAGTGTTAATATTATGGTATCTGTGGGAGGTATTTACCTCCACGTGTGAACCTGATGAGAATAGAAGACTCCAGGAAGCAAGAGAAAACCCTAATGAGTTGGCTAATAACCCTAGAAGCCTTGTTGGCTGAAGAAGATAATTTATATTAGGTTATTAGCCTCCAAGAGAAGAATTCGGCCAAAAATAATGATACTATACTGAACAGACACATATCCAGAAGGAGAAGTCGGCCCCAACAAATTTGTCAGAACCAGTATAAATACAGGGCGCTAGTTCTCATTTGTAGCATCTCAGAATTGCAGTTCCCAGTTTGGTGCGCACTATAGTTCCCAGTCTAGTGCGCACATGTGGAGGAGAGGTGTAGGTGCAGCTACATCAGTAGCAAGTTTTCAGTATTGGCTTGAATATCTCTTGTCTAGGGTTTGGATTATCTGATCAACATTTTGTGATGCGCTATCCTTGGGGAAAGGTGCACTACCCTTTGTTTGGCTATCTAGCCTAGGGTTTTCTTCCGAAGGAATTCTCAGTCAAGGTTAAGGTGCTCGGAGGGTGGCTTTGGCCTATGGTCGGGTGACAAGGGTATCGTCAATGGTAAAACGAGCACACCGTATTCTATATTCTAACAACATGAACCTTCAATGAGCATGCATTGCATGAACCTTCAATGAGCATTCATTGCATGAACCTTCAATAACATGCATTGCATGAACCTTCAATAATATAAACTAACATCAGGAATACATATTGATTGAAGTCTATATTTTGTTTTTGAGAAAATAGGAAATTCCTTGGACCTAGGACTAAATAAACAAGGGAAACTCTAACTAGCAAGTGGAGACATCTAATAATAGAGAAAATGCAAACAAAAAGGAAAGGTTGGATGGTTTGAGATGAATTGTCACATGAGAGGTATTCCTTGATGTGTTTTCATAGTTGAGATAGCTTGCTTAGTGGGTGCTTGACCTTAGATGGTTGTTGGCTTAGTGTTCTTCCCTTAGGCGTTGGTCTTTTATTGAAACTTTGGTGGACACCCTTCATTGGGTCCCCATGAAGGATTGTTACACCTCAAAATTACTCACTTCGCAAGTGTCGCAAGTATCGTCATTAGTGTCACAAGTGTCGCATTTTGATCGCAAGTGTATAAGTGTTGCTGACATCATACTGCCTTCTTGCCTATGTCATGCCTCCAACAACATGACAAGGACACTTATGACACCTCAAAGATTAGTTGTGAAGAAGAGGTATCAGTCTACTAGAAATACAATTCTCTTGCTATTGGAAGAACCACTAAAAAATTGAGTTTCAGAGAGGAGCGCTCCCCTATACACTGTCAGGGGGCGCTATAGCACTTTGTCAGGGGGTGCTATAACACTATGTCCACCCTTTTGGGGGAGTGTTATAACACCAACTCTTGCTTTCCTTCTCTTGGGGAGCGCTATAATGCTCTGATGCCCCTTTTGGAAGAGAGTTACCTATTCTAGGCGAAAATTGGTTTGTTGAGAAGAATGAGGGAAATATCCCCTCAATATCTGAAGGAAGTTGGATTCGAATCCTTGGTCAAACCATGATCTTAGGGCAGATACATAACTAAAGGAGGAAAATCCTCAACTTACCCCAAATATATCTCAAGTGGTTGGGCCTCTCTAAGCTATTTAAACAAGCCTTCTCATGGTAAGGGGAAGGAAAAAAGCATTGTGAAGCATCCAACTTATGATCTCATGAAGAAGTTTTCGTTTGGAGCATCAACATTCTGTGTCTGGACTGGTTGAGCAAGGGTTCAGATGAGGAAGGCTTGACAAGGCTTATACACTCACATCTATGGCTATGAGCATTCTTCTTTGTTGTTCTCTTTAATATAATATGCTTTCCTGTTTCTTTCAATTCCGTGTTTGATCTCACATGAATTTGTCTCTAATAGATAGATCTATTTTGAACTAATCTCAGTAGAGTAGGAATTTGTTTGTACTCTTGTTGTCTATAGGACTTATCGAGGAGTTCAAGATTGGAGCTCAACTCGGACCKTGCAGGGACAAACACTGGTAAAAGGTACTTCTTTTCTCCTTCCTCCTCACACAYTAGTTTATCTAGATCTAAAAGGAAGTCAGTGTCCATGATAAGCATCTTCTGTCTTAAGAGTTAAGAGTCTAGCTCTCAAGAGGAGATCTACCTGTCCATAGGGAGATTTTCCTTCAACAAGGATCCACTTGCTTGAAGAGCACCCTACATGGTATGAGGAGTGTTGTGTGGTCTGGAAAAGAGAATTAGGCCCTAGTTGGGATGTGTCATATTGGATTCTTATTCATAGGATTGGATATGGCTTAGGGATCCTTGTTATCACACAGATTGTGGCTTGGGAAAATCCCAACCCAAACCACACAGGGGTAACAACTATGGGATTATTTACCCACTGTAACCTTAGATAAACACTCCCCTCACTTTAGTGATGATGAAAATAACCACAAGGGGGGAATCTAGGGTGACCTTAGGGCGATTGAGATGGAAATTGAAAGAGTATGAGAGGATGCCACTAGAAGTTGGAATTATGATATGGAAAGAGGATTGATAAAGAGTCTTGATGGTTCATGAATGATTTTCTAAAGCATGTACCTAAAAAACAATGTTAGCCCTGTCCATAACAAGACAAATAAAACCTTTAACCAGTGGGGAATAAAAAAGAAACTTTTATGTACCAAAATTACAGCAATATGTGTAACACCCAGTTTCCCCCAACTTGTAAATATAACTATAAATGGCCAAGAGACTATGGAAAACTTTAAATGTGTGAATATTGATTCGATGGACCTTTGTTTGAAAGGTAAACGAATGTGAACCTAATTAATTACTAGGAAAATGGACAAGTGTTGCGTGACTACTGGGGGGGTGTAATTGGAAAGAACACAAATGCTACACGAAGTGAGGGTGAAGGGAACCAGGAATGGTTACGTTAACCTTCACCAAACTAGTCCTTATTGGATTTAATTGCTCGGGGCCAGAACCATCCTCTGACCTAGAAATGAATTACAGTCAGGTTGGTGGGTGGGAAGACCTCCTCAAGAGTTAATGAGGGGATGGGGCATAACACTCATTGGTAAGGCTTCCATACCTAATTACGGACTGGGAATTCAAGCCACATGCAACCTTGTTGAAAGAGGTGATAAAGGAAGGTGTGGAAGGAAGAGGAAAAACACGTCTGGGAAGAGCACAGAGACAGGAAGTGAATCTCTGGGATTCAAGGAAGATTCGAAAACTAAGCATTCTGGATACAGGAAATGGCAGAGAATGTTTTTATACAAGCTGATAAACGAGGCTAGTCCTCCTTGCTTGGTATCGTGTAAACCATTGCTAGGATCCTACGAGAAGAGGAGAGTAACCTCTGTCCCTACTGTGGTTGAGCGAGAAGAAAAGGTTGTGTTGCAGAGCATCATGGTCCAGCTCGAGGGTGGCTAGTGGTAAATCTGTTTGGAGTGATTGAGCCTACAGTTTGGTGGAAACGGGCACCCATTCCAGTAGTCTCTTCACATTTTCTGGTTCTGATAAGTCTTTTCCCTGGTTTAATTGTTGAATTAAAACGATGAATGATTACTTGGTTATACAAATATATCTATATGCATTTGTAAATGTTTTATGTATGAAATGGATATGATATGTGTATGCTTCCATATCCTTATGAATTCACACTTTCCACTGATAGACTGTATGCCCAACTTAACTCTGGAGGATTTCCAGGGTGTGAGACGTTAAACGGTCGAGATAAGAGGCATCGTGTCGACCTGTAACCACCCATCTAAAGAGGATATATCTCTCTCAAACCCCCTTGTTGGGTGAATTTTCGGACCCAAGACCATAACCCGACCAGGGTAAAGCTAAGGAAAATGGTAATGTGAAAACAATGGAAGGGAAGATTTTTCCTGGTCTAGAAGTCGGATGAACGCAATCTGTTCAGAGGGAACCCAGGGTCGACATGATCGTTGGTTGTGGGAAGGAGCCAGAGAGTTAATCCTAGAGTTTGGAGTTCACGCATAAGGAGACTCGCGTGTTAGCGCAGCCTAGTCTTTCGAAACCCGAAGTCGCGAAGTGACCTGGACCATGGATCTATGAATCCTTCGGGATCCACCTCAACCATCATATCTATGAGTTCAAAGTTCGTGCATCAAGAGAGTTGCGTGTTAGCGCGGCCTAATCTTTCGAAACCCAAAGTCGCGAAGTGACCTGGACTGTGGATCTATGGATCCTTCGGGATCCACCTCAACTGTCATATCTATGAGTTCGAAGTTCACACATTAGGAGAGTCGCCTGTTAGCGTGGCCTAGTCTTCCAAAAATTGAAGTCACGAAGTGATTTGGACTGTGGATCTAGGGATCCCATGAGAATCCCCTCGAATTTCTGATCCATGAGTTCATAGTTCGGGAGGTTCGCGAGTGAAAGCGACTACGAACTCTGAAACCCCGTAACTTCCACCAGCCAGTGAGTTAGATGAGGATTATGCTAGATGTTGGAAGGTTTGTCGACTGGATATCTCTTCTCGGTCTAGGACCCTAGAGAGGGTATGATTTAGGATTAAATCCCCATAGACGTCGCGTGATTCTTAGCTATTGAACACCGATGAAATTTGGGAAGTTGTAAGATATAAACCAAGGGTTGGATTAGCACCTGGTAGGAGTCATTAGAAATCTACGAGTAAGTGGAAGAGGATAAATCATTTCGGAGAGATGATTCGAGATGAGATAGTTAAGGAGAAAACGAAATTATGACACCTCACCCCTTAAAGGAGTATTTAGGGGTCAAGTGTGTTACAAATTTGTATCAGAGCATGGTTACAACACTTGGCCTTCTTGGGCTCATGGAAAAGTTGCGTAGAAACCACATTAAAGGGAGACATCCTACCTTATTCCCTTCCTAAAAAGTATGGTTAAGCCCTTATTATAGAAAAGAATGACAACTTACTACTGTGTGTGTATTTATTTAAGAAATATGAATTATGTGTTGGTTATGAACTAATATAATGTTAGCTAACAACAAGTGTTTTGTCTGCACTCAAGCAATCGATCAACCGCAAGAAACTGCAATCGTATAGAATGGTGACATGCCATGAAGTGGGGGATGGCTCTCACAATAGAGACGAAGAGTTTGATGAGAGGAGGGTAGTAGAGACCCCTCTGGATCTGGCTGAGACTATGAGGAGTCTCATGTCTGAATTACAGAGCTGCAAGGCCGACAACGCAAGATTGATAAAAGAGAAAGAGAAACAAATGAAAATTAATGTAGTCTTGCTGCAGATTTTATCCGACATACAAAGAAAACTACAACAGGGACCTGACACTATTCATGTGGACCGACGACAGACATAGAGGAGTTGAAGTCCACATGAGATAAGGAAACGTGGTCCTTTAAGTGGCCACACTGGGAGGAGTACCTTGAGAAAGGTCCAACCTGGAGACAGGGGACAAGCGTCGAACGAATCCTCTGGAAAGGAAACTGGTGAATCAAAAGGATCTTCTAGTAGTAGAACTAGTTCACATCCTCAAAGAAAATGGAAGAAATGAAAGCATTCCAAAATTCATAATCTCAAAGAATTCAGGAAGGACAAACCACCCTCTTTCGACGGTGAGCTGCTTGGACTAAAGAAGTATTTCAGAGTCCATGATTTCTCTGAAAACTTGAAGGCTGGTGTAGCCACTTTCAACCTGAATGGACATGCTTCCATTTGGTGGGAATACCTTAAGAATGTGAAAGGGATTCATGAAAAGGACCTATCTTGGGAACGGTTTGATAAATACTTCAAGAAGAAGTATCCATCGAAAAAATATTTCGATGAGAAGACTAAAGAGTTCTATGAACTCAAGTTGGGAAAATTCACCATAGAGGAATATGTTAGCAGATTCCTTGAGTTGTTGAGGTATGTACCCTACATAAAATTAGAAAAGTAAAAGGTGCAACAATTCATCAATGGGTTACCTAAGACCTACCAGAACAGAATTGAGTTTTACCATCCAAAGACTCTAGAAGACACTATCCGAAAGGCGAGATATTGTTATGAATAGTTTGGGCCTCAGACAGAACCTCGCAAGGGCTGGAAGCAGAAGAATAGTTTGGGGTTCCAGAAAAAGGGGTTTAAATCCCCAAGATTTAAAAACTATAAGAAGGATTCAAGTATGAGATTTCCTACCTGAATCATACACCAACAAAATTTCCCCTCCTAGAGCAGGAATAAACCTTTTGGATCAAACCCAGGAAACACTGATAACCCAAAGAAAGAACCCTTGAAATGTTGGGGTTGTGGAGAAGAACATCTACTAAGGGACTGTTTGCACATACAATAGAACGATAGGAGAATTTGCAATGTCCAAGAATCTACCACCTTCATTGATGTGGCCAGGAGTATGCCACGAATTTATGTAGCTATGGATAATAAGCAAGATGGCCACCAAGCTTCAATGGTGGTTATGGATGGTATGATCGCCAACCATCTAGTATCTATTTTAATTGACCCTGGTTCTAATTTGAGTTATGTGGCCCCTCCTACCATTGATAAATGTAAATTACAGTCACCTAAACATGCTAAGCCATGGTTGGTACAATTAACTACTAGCACCAAAAGAAAAATAGCAAAGGTCATACCAACTTGGCAATTAACGATGGATGGATTCCCCACCCAAGCTACCCTTAACATACTTCCCCTAGGATCGTATGACCTGTTGATTGGTATGGATTGGCTAGATGCATATAAAACTAAGATGTATTGTTACCATAAAACCTTAGAATGTGTAAATAAATAAGGGATAAAGATGACCCTCCAAGGGATCCATAAACCTGTCTCGGTGAGACGAATATCAGCCCTCCAAATGAAAAAGTATTGCAGAAAGGGATGTCATGTATATGCAATATACGTGTCAGAATCTATTGAGAATGACAGACCAAGACTAGAAGACCACCCCATACTAAGAGACTATAGAGATGTGTTTCCAGAATAGGTATCGGGTCTACCTTCGAGAAGGGACATTAACTTCTCAATAGAACTTTCACCAGGAATAGTGCCACTATCTAGGACACCCTATAGGATGAGTACACATTATATAGTTGAGATCAAACTACAGCTAAAGGAAATGATGGAAAAATGCTACATCCGGCCCAACGTGTCTCCATGAGGAGCACCAGTCCTATTTGTGAAGAAGAAATATGGTACACTCTGACTGTGCATAGATTATAGACAGCACAATAAGGTAACCATAAGGAACAAGTACCCCTTACCTAGAATCGATGACTTGTTCAATCAATTGGGGGGTGCTTCCATTTTCTCAAAGATTGAATTGAGATCTGGATACCATCAAGTCTAAATCAAGGATGAAGACATCCACAAAACCTCCTTTTAGGTGAGATATGGTCACTACGAATTTGTGGTAGTACCATTTGGATTAACCAATGCCCCTACCACCTTTATGTGCTTGATGAATAATGTACTCAACAAATTCCTAGACAAATTTGTATTGTTTTTTATTGACGATATCTTATTCTACTCCAAGAATAGAGAGGAACATGGGGAACATCTTAGACTTGTACTTCAAGTGCTAAGAGAGTATTAGCTCTACGCCAAATTTAGCAAGTGTGAATTTTTCCAGAAGCAAATACATTACTTGGGCTATGTCATATCTGAAGAAGGGGTAGCAGTAGACCCTGACAATATCATATCCATCATAGAATGGCCTACCCCAAAGGATGTTTCAAATATCAAATCCTTTATGGGTTTAGCAGGATACTATAGGAGGTTTATAAAAGGGTTTTCCAAGATTGGTTATCCAATCACTACCCTCTAGAGGAAGGGGGTTAAATTCATTTGGACACCGGAATGCGAAGAAAGGTTTCAGTCACCAAAATACCTTCTGACTCATGCACCCGTGCCGAAGAACACCGATCCTGATAATGACTTCCTCATGTGCATAGATGCCTACAAGGAAGGACTTGGAGGAGTCCTTATGCAAGAAGGAAGTGCAGTTTGCTATGAATCTCGAAAATTGAATGAACATGAAGTCAACTATGTGACCCATGATCTAGAGTTGGCCACCATAGTGCACACTTTGAAAATGTGGAGGCATTACCTCCTGGGTAGGAAATTTGTACTTATGACAATACACTTTGGATTGCGGCACCTGTTTGACCAACCAAAACTCAATTCTAGACAAGCTAGGTGGATGGACCTCCTTAGCGAGTTTGATTTTGAAAGCAAACATATCAAAGGAAAGGAAAATAAGGTGGACAATGCCCTTAGCAAAAGTATGAAAACAATTCATCTGGTAGTGGTGAGCACCTACGAGACGAATGTCAGTGAAAGAGTCAAGAATGCATAAGAAATAGACGCATTCTTCCAAACTGTGACCTCGTACCTAGAGCAAGAACCCACAAGGCTAAAGTATGAAGGTTACCAGATGCTAGATGGAGGTATGATGACTTACCAAAATAGACTATATATTCCAAGTTGTGACGACTTGAAGAGGTTCATAATGGACGAATTGCACAAGAGACCATACACCGACCATCCGGGCTATTAGAAGATGGTAACGACCACAAGGAAACAATTCTATTGGCCTGGATTGAAGAAAGACATAGCTGAGTATTTAGCTAAATGTCTAGAATGACAGCAGGTTAAAGCAGAACATTGGCACCCAACAGGATTATTACAACCTCTACCAATCTCAGAATGGAAATGGTAGACCATCTCCATGGATTTCATCATCGGATTACCAACATCGGCCATGCATAATGACGCCATCATGGTAGTGGTGGATAAATTGAGCAAGTTCGCTCATTTTATTCCCATCAAATCGACTTGCAAGGTGATAGATATTGCCAACATATTCATGAAGGAGATATTCAGACTACATGGCATGCCTAAGGAGATCGTGTCTGACAGAGACACAAAATTTACTTCAAACTTTTGGAAATCCTTGATGGCTGGTCTGGAGACCAAATTATTGTTTAGCATAGATTATCATCCTCAAACTGATGGATAGACGAAAAGAGTGAACCAAATCTTAGAAGACATGCTAAGGATGCATGTAATGCATCAACCTAAAAAGTGGGAAGATTACCTGCCCCTAGTGGAATTTGCCCACAACAATGGCTACCAAGAATCACTAAAGATGATCCCTTTCGAAGTCCTCTATGGTAGGCCGTGCAACAATCCAGTCAACTAGAGTAATCGTGTGGAAAGAATTACAATTGGACCTGACATGTTGAAGGAAATGGAACAACAAGTGGTTCAGATAAAGAAAAATCTGAAAATCGCTCAGAACAGACAGAAAAGTTACGTCGACAGAAAAATAACCCCTAGAGAATTCAAGACGGGAGACCACGTCTATCTCAGAGTTAGGCCCAGGAAGAGTTCCATGCGTATGGGAGCTTGTGCCAATTTGGCACCTCGGTATTGTGGACCCTTTGAAGTTTTAGATAGAGTGGGACTTGTAGCCTATAGGCTAGCACTTCCTCCCACAGTAAAAGCACATAATGTTTTCCATGTTTCGTTGTTGAAGAAACATGTACATGATTCTAATCATATAATTGAGTGGTTTGTGATCTAGGTGGAAGCAAAGGGATAATTCCTACTAGAACCTCAAGGCATACTAGACAGGAAGGAAACCCCACTTAGGAACCGAACCATTGCACAGGTCAAGGTGCGGTGGAAACACTTTGGCCCAGATGAGGCCACATGGGAAATGGAGGATGCCATGAGACATTCATACCCATTTTTGTTCACTTCTGTACATACATGATATGTTAATAGATCGAACATCGAGGATAGACATGTAACACCCTGTTTCCCCCAACTTGTAAATATAACTATAAATGGCCAAGAGACTATGGAAAACTTTAAATGTGTGAATATTGATTCGATGGACCTTTGTTTGAAAGGTAAACGAATGTGAACCTAATTAATTACTAAGAAAATGGAAAAGTGTTGCATGAATACTGGGGGGGGTGTAATTGGAATGACCACAGATGCTACACGAAGAGAGGGTGAAGGGGACCAGGAATGGTTGCGTTAACCTTCACCAAACCAGTCTGTACTAGATTTGATTTCTCAGGACTTGAACCATCCTCTAAAACATAAATGAATAATAGTTAGGCTGGTGGGTGGGACTACCTCATCAAGAGTTAGTGAGGGTATGAGGCATAGAAATCATCTGTAAGGATTCCAATCCTGACCACGGACTGGGAATTTGAGCCATACACGACCTTGCTGAAAGAGGCGAGAAAAGAAGGTGTGGTGGGCAGAGGAAAAACATGCTTGCGAAGAGCATAGAGATGGGAACTGAATCTCAGGGATTCAAGGAATATTTGAAAAATAATCGTTTTGGATAAAGGAAATGGCAGAGAAGGTTTTGATACAAGTTGATAAAGGAGGCTAGTCCTCCTTGATTGGTATCATGTAAACCATTTCCAGTATCCTACGGGAAGAGGAGAGTAAGCTCTGTCCCTACTGTGGCTGAGTGAGAAGAAAAGGATGTGTTGCAGAGCATAGTGGTCCAGCTAGGGGGTGGCTAGTGGTAAATCTGTTTGGAGTGACTGAGCCTACGGTTGGGTGGAAATGGGCACCCCTTATATTAGTCGCTTCACATTGTTTAGTTCTGCTAAGTCTTTTCCCTGCTTTAATTGTTGAATTAGAATCATGAATAATTAATTGGTTATACAATTATATTTAGATGCATTTGTAAACGTTTTCTATGTGAAATGGCTATGATATGCGTATGCTTCCATCTCCTTATGAATTCACACTTTCCACTGATAGACTGTATGCCTAGCTTAACTCTGGAGGCTTTTCGAGGTATGAGACATTAAACGGTCTAGATAGGAGGCATCGTGTCAACCTGTAACCACCCGTCTGAAGAGGATATCTCTCTCTCATACCCCCTTATTGGGTGAATTTTCGAACCCAAGTTTATAACCCACCCAGGGTAAAGCTCAGGAAAATGGTCATGCAAAAACAGTGGAAGGGAATATTTTTCCTGGTCTGGAAGTCGGACGAACGAGATCTGTTCGGAGGGAACCAGGGCTGACATGACCGTTGGTTATGGGAGGGAGTGTGAGAGTTAACCCTAGAGTTCAGAGTTCACGCATCAGGAGAGTCGCGTGTTAGCGCAGCCTAGTCTTCCGAAATCTGAAGTCACGAAGTGACTTGGACCGTGGATCTATGGATCCTTCGGGATCCACATCAATTGTTAGATCTATGAGTTCAGAGTTCGTGCTTTAAGAGAGTCATGTGTTAGCATGACCCATTCTTCCGAAACCTAAAGTCGCGAAGTGACCTGGACCGTGGATCTATGGATCCTTCGGGATCCACCTAAATCGTCAGATCTACGAGTTCGAAGTTCATGCATTAGGAGAGTCGCTTGTTAGTGCGGCCTAATATTTCGAAACCCGAAGTTGCGAAGTGACTTGGACCATGGATCTAGGGATCCCACAGGACTCCCCTTGGCTGTCTAATCCATGATTTTGGAGTTTGAGAGGGTCACGAGTGAAAGCGGCCACGAACTTCGAAACACCGTAACTTCCACCAGCCAGTGAGTTAGACGAGGATTATGCCAGATGTTGGAAGGTTTTTCGACTGGATCTCTCTTCTTGGGCTAGGACCCGAGAGAGGGTATAATTTGGGATGAAATCCTCGTAGATGTCAGACGATTCTCAGCTATTGAACACCGAGGAACTTTGGGAATCCATAAGATATAAACCAAGGGTTGTATTAGCGCCTGGTAGGAGTCGTTAGAAAGCTACGGGTAAGTGGAAGAGGATAAATCATTTCAGAGAGATGATTCGAGATGAGATAGTTAAGGAGAAAACGAAATCATAATGCCTCACCCCTTAAAGGATTATTTAGGGGTCGGGTGTGTTACAATATGGAAATATATTTTCTGTGGTAAACAAGTTATATTAGCTACAAATAAGACTACCAAAATGTAATGCAAGATGATGGAAATAAAACTAGCAATGACTAGATAAATTCACAATAGTTAGAACAATATTTGGTAGCATTTAAGGGGTTGTTAATTAGAGTTATAAACAAGTATTGTAACAACCTTATGGTTGTATCAAAATATTTTTACAACAACATCTTCTACCCACCAAAATCAACAAACAATCCACCCAAAATATACTATTCAATTACTCGAATAATTATGGCAGTTTTCTAGTGACTTTTAGCAGTAGAAAAGTGAACGATAAGTGAAGAAATATGTTTTTTCACCATCCCTAATGTCTGTAGCATTAATTTATAACAAAAAAGAGAATCACTTGGCCAATCAATATGCCCCTAGAGAAAAACAAATCCTATAGCATGTAGAAATAGATCCAACTTTAACAATTGCAATATCTCAAAAATTTGCGTATACCAATGCATGAATATACAATATCCAATGCAAGTAGTTGAGTTCCTTATTAATTGAGTTAATGGAGTCTCTTGTGTATAATCTAGTTGTTTTTACTTCTCTAGGGGTGTAATCTCTTTTACTCCCTAGAGAAAACGAAACCTAGCAAGGTAAATCTACAAGGGTGTAAGCCCTTTTATTCCTTGTAGCAACCTTTGGAAAATAACTCTTTTCAATAATAACAAATATGGATGATGATGGAGGGTGTATTCTCTTATACTCCAAATATGTAGAAAAATTAACCTTCAAACAAGAAAAAACAACACACTTGTGCAGAAAATTCCTTACCAATTTCAAGAGATTACACAAAAAACTCTTCTTTACCAAGAAAATTCCATCACATCACCAATAAAATGAGAATCGAGAGATAGAGCTAGCCTTCCTTCCAATAGACAAGTAATAAACATCCACAATACACCAAGAAAGAGATGGAGTGATTTTCCCAAGTAGGGAGAAAATTTCAGTCAAGAGAGTATGTAATTCTCAAGCACATGATGATAAAATGAAATGAAAGTGACCTTTATTTATACAAGGTCGCTCAAAACCAATTTGTCCACTTTTTTAAAATGTCAACAAAAAACCATGAGAACCCCATCACCATCACATCACCATCACATCACCATCAACCATGAGAACCCCATAAAAAATCCTAGCCTCCATGTAATGTCTAGGGCATAGAAAGTGATGTTTTAGGCCTCCAAAGGCCAATATTAAGGTACAAGGGGCTATCATGTGATCATATCATGGTGTCCAAGTGCCTCCAAAGGAAAATTTCATCCTCCCAAATGTCCAATGAGAGTGGGCACATAATCTAACATGTGGTTTCATGCCCCTATGAAGGTATAAGCAACCTTGTGCCTCCACGAAAAATATTTCACTTTGAAAGGCCCTGCAAAGACAAACAAGTACACCCTCCAAGGGTACACAAGTCACAAATATCATGTCAAGTAATCCATATTTAATAAAATAACCACCCAAACATGTGCATCAAATGCCCCCTTTTCAAAATAAACAAATGCTCAAAGACCTTATACAACTTGCCTACAAATTTAAGTATGGGAGGGTTGTCATGGTGTCCTATTGGGTAGATCATTCCCCAAGTCAAAGAGTGTTTCACAAGATGACCCTCTCTAAGTCATGTAACCAAGTATGAGGTGGATGGGAGTGTGAATTTTTGGCATGGGGTTTCTTGACATACAAGGGCTCATATTGTCTCATTTATGGGTGCCTTTGTAGAGAGTGTGCTTTCTCTTGAGTTATCCAATATTTGTGTTCCACCCTTTTCCAAACCCCTTTTTGTCATCTTTCCAATCCCTGCTTTCATTTATAATTTGCAAATTTAAGGGTCCCCCTTTAAGGGTTTCCAAGATTTAGCATTATTTTTGGGACCGAGACGAGCACTGAATGAGTAGAGCTCAAGTTGGATCGGATTTTGGTTGTCCTTATTTTCTATGTTCACTTTATTTTTTAGAATCATTTTATTATTATTTATAGCAGTTGCAATCTACCTTTGGGTCATCAATCCCTTCTTCCCATGAAATAAGGTACAAGCCCTTTTTGGGTCAATATGCCTGAAATCCCAAAAGATGAGGAAACAAAAGGGAAGAAGTATGGAAAGTGATAAGTATGTGCAAGAATGGTACAATGACCCTTCAAGGAGACCCCCTAGTAGTAACCATTTTCCCGAGGCTAACCCACTTACTAGGAAAACATGTTAGCCACCAAGATTGAATGAGGCAAAAGGAATGATTTCCAGGAAAACGTTTTGAAAATTAAGAAAGGACCCTTTGTAACATGTTCAAATGCTTCAATTATTAAAATGACACTTACCACAACAATATAATTGTTACCTCATCAAGGAAGACGTGTTTTCCTCTATGGGACAAGATGGGTGTGGTGGATGTTGTTTCCATTGATCATATGGTGATGCATGGTGAGTGAAGGGATATGCTTGCTGATCTACCTCTCGGTATTCCATGTCAGCAACCTGTGGGCCTAGACACATCATCTCCTTAGTTATCCCTAGGAATGGGGGGATAAAAATGCCTAAGGATTTGATAATATTCTTGTAGGGGAAACTGAATTGATGGAGTACACTGGTTAGGAGGATCAAAGGAGTCTATGGAGGCTTGTGATGGAGGGATGTGGAATTGTCTTGTGTAGCTACATTAACTCGGGGCATGACACATGTACTTTAGAGTGTAGTGTCTCACTTGTGTTGGCCCACAAGTTCCCATTGTAGGTTTCTTGTAAGGGATAAGACCCACATTGTACTATTTCCCCCCCTTAGTTCTCATTTAAATAGAGGAAGGAGAATTTTTTTCCATTCATATACACATTTCCGTTCAGTCACTTTTATTCATTCTTTTGATCGGGTGTGACCTAGAGAAGAGTGTGCATTAGCCTTTCTCTCTCTCTCTCTTTGTCTAGAGTCTTCATATGTTCTCTCTATCTCTCTCTCATTGCTAGGGTTTCTTGGTGTTCATAAAGTATTTTGAATCATATTGGAGGTCTAGGGTTAAGGTTTATCCCTTGGATATAAGACATTAAAATTTTGTGATAAAACTCTAGGGTGTAATTCTGAAGAAGAAAAGGAGGAAAGGATGACTTTCCTTGGAGGATGTGTTGAGTGATTCTTGCACATTGGATCTTATTACTTACTAGATTTTTGTTGATTTTACCTACCTAGTGTTTGGAGAGTTGGGAGAATTTGTACTATCCTTGAGAGAAGGATACGGTATGTACATGTACTTCATCTTGAGCATATTAATGAAGCTTCCAATTTTCCAAACAATTTCCATATTTAATCTCTCAACTATATTTGTTCTTTATGCATTGTTATATACATTCATGCATGGCTATCTGATTTGACATAAGTAAAAGGAAAATTATCGAGTTATTTGACATCTAAGTGAAGAATATAAGGGGTTGATTTACTATGTTTGTACTATTGTTATTAATGTTGATACCAATCTGTGATGTACCCATCCCACTGGGCACCTCAAAATTCTTGATGGATTTTGAATTATGATACCAATTATTAAAAACAAGAAGTATGATACCAACACATGAACTATTCAAGAACATGCTAAACTATAAAGGAAATTTTTAATATGCAATGCACAACAATAAAAACAAGCATGCATGGTATGAATACATATCAAAGATAATTTTTACATGGTGGAATATAAAATACAAAGAAAATAGAGAGAACACTTATCTTTAAATAACCATTCGACAACTAGTTGTAGACATTGGATGTTCCACCCAACCATATACATTGTTTCTATAGTTCTAAAAATAGTTCACCCTCGAGCCAGGGCTATGAATCCAAAAGGATTAGTCCTAGGAAACCTCTAAAACACACAACAATTAGCTTACAAGCTCTCACAATTTTCTCAACCACAAGAAAATCCTGGTTTACCAACTCTCTTTCCCCCTCAACACTCACAACACAAATAAATGAATCCCCTTCACTACCATGCAGTCCCTCAGGTTGTTCCACTTCTTTTCTAGGGCTCCAATGCTACTATTCAGGAAGAATATCAATGCTGGAAACTACAAGGATTCTCAAATATGGAAAATTATTTCACAACTTCCATCATTCTCATGCACACCGCCATCCATTCCTTTTTGGAACAATAAAAAATTACTTACATACAATAGGAAATGGCTCTTTTCCCCCAACAATTCATTTTTCATTCCACAAAACCTAGAACTAGAGTGAGCAAGAATGAATAAGGAATGAGTAACAATGAAAGGTGAACCAAAGTGAGTGAGTAACCCCCAACAACCCAAAAGAGGGGTGCATATAATTACATGTAATAAAGCATTGCATGACATTCCCCAAGAGGATCACATAACCACTTTTCCCAACTAATTCCAAGATGGGTGAATAAAATATAATGAAAATACTTGTCCCCTTTAGCCCCCTCTCTCATGGAATGATATCCCCCTATCTCTATCCTTATCTGTCTTACAACTAGCGATGCATTTTATTATTAAAAATATTCAAAGTATTACATTTCCTAGGATCTACGGCCTTTCAAATTCATAGGCACTCTGGCCTTTCATCAAATAAGAAAAAAATACATTACAAATCCAATGACTCAAAACTGGGGTATTACATTTCCCTCCTTATTTTGGCATTGTCCTCAGTGAATATACAAAAGAGAAGTTAAAATTTCAAAACTTTATGGGTACTCTTCATGCATGGCATCCTCATGGTCCCAAGTAGCATCTTCAAGATCGTAGCAGCTCCACTAAACCTTTACCAATCCCATGGCTCGATTCTGGAGAACCTTGACCTTCCTGTCCAATATGCACACTGAATGGACTCGAAAGTCTCCTTCTAGCTCCACTTGAATCAATTTTCAATCAATAACATGCTTAGGATCATGAACATACTTTTTCAGCGAAGATATATGAAATACATTATTCACATTTATGGAATCATGCAATGAAATCATGTATGAAACTGGCCCTATTATATCCAATATCTCTAATGGACCACAAAATCGGGTTTCTAGCTTGGTATAGTTTCCCAACTTCAATGAGCTCTTCTTGGGATTCACTTTCAAAATCACATTCTCTCCCACTAAATTCTCTAGTTGTCTTGTTCTTATATGCATAATTCTTTTGTCTATCTTGTGTTGTTTTCAAATTCTATTTAATTTTAACTATCTGGTCTTCCGTATCCTTGAGAAATTTTGGCCCAAGTACTACTCTATCTGTTGGGTTATCCCAACTCATTTGAGTATTGCATTTTCTACCATACAAATATTCAAATGGGCTCATCTTCGATGAAGTTTGATACCCATTATTGTAGGAAAACTCAACCAAATGCAAGTAATCTTCCCACTTAGATGATTTATCCATCACATACATTCTCAACATGTCTTCAGTCTGTTGGTTGACTCTCTCTGTCTATCCACCTGATTGTGGATGGTATGGTGTGCTAAAATTCAGATTTGTACTAAATCCTTCAAATAATCATCTCCAAAAGTTTGACGTAAACTTTGTATCTCTGTTTGAAACAATTTCCTTAGGTATTCCATGCAACCTAGAAATTTCCCTCATAAATTTATGCATTATTATTTGTTGTATGATTCATCTTCACTAGAACAAAACGAGTAGCCTTTGTCAATTTATCCACCACTACCATTATTGAATCATGTTTCTTTGTTGGCAATTTGGTAACAAAATCAATGGTTACCACTTGTCATTTTTGTAAGAGGAGAAAAAATATTTTCAAATATAGACTTGAGATCAGGATATCACTAGGTGACAATCAAGCAAGAAGACATTAGTAAGACAACTTTTAGAACCATGTATGGGAACTATGATTTTGTAGTGATGCCATTTGGATTGACCAATGCACCAAATGTATTTATGTGCTTAATGAATGGAATATTCATAAATTATCTGTATAAGTTTTTCATTGTGTTCTTGGATGACATACTTATTTATTCAAAGTCAGAAGAAGAACATGAGCATCACTTGAGGTTGGTACTACAAGTGCTAAGGGAACACCATCTTTATGCCAAGTTAAGAAAGTGCTCTTTTTACCAAGATCCGATCCATTATTTTGGGCACATTATTTCAGAAGAAGGTATAGTAGTATATATAGAGAATATTGAATCCTTTAGAGGATGGCCAACAATGATCCAGATGGATATTGGTGGCCACCCACCTATTCCAACTGGCTCCTCGTGTCCTTTTTTTATTCAACACGTCTTTCTCTACTTCTTTATAATTGTGAGTTCTACACTTATAGGGATGTTTGAATCCTCACACATTCTCCAGGTGGTTACGAGTGGCCTCTCGCCTAATCCAACTAGATTATTTTGTATGTTTTCATGTCAACACATCTTGTTGTACTTCCAGGGCTGATTTAGGGCCCTAAACGTTGTTTGTTTTTTTACTTTTCATAATCATACTATAGACGAAGTCAAATTTTGATGCAGGAATTTGTAGTTCTCTGAAATACCTTTCCAACGAGATATCACAAGCCTAAACCAGAGGTCGTATGAAAAAGTTATGACCCTAGGAAGTTGAGGTACCAAATTACACCAACTTACCCATAGGGCCCACATGAATTTTGGTGTTTCACCTTCTAGGGTTAGGTTTTTGGATGTCTAGGGTTTTGGCATTCATGAGTAATATGAAAAGGGCCTCTGGAGCCTCATTGTAATCCATTATTCTTAGACGAATGTGTGTAGCATCCACATCTCTTCTTAGAGATAGCTACCACCATTCGAGTAAGTTTCAGTTACGCAGTTTTACAGTTTCAACCTATTTCATTATTTAATAGAAGGTATTGTTCACTAGATATTTGTGTTATTCTTCCTATCTTCATGTTTATGATATTCAGTTTATTAACCAGTATGTTCTACTCCTAAATATGGATCAATAATACAAGGTATTAATGCTACTCTGGTCAAAGACAAAAAGAGACTATTTATTCCTTATAGATTCCAATTTTGTTACTATATAGTAAAGGATGTTAAGCATTGCAAGAAAAGGGGACATGTTCAATTGGAGGACATGTTCAATTAGAGTACAGGTTCATGAATGGTAGGTTCAAAAAGCATGATCCTAAGGGTTAGGTCCTTAAGCATGCTAAACATGTCTCTTTAAGTTGGCCATATTCTCATGAGAAATGACAAGAGGAAATTTTCATTGAAGATGCTCAATATTGGAAGGAGGTGAAGAAAAGGAAAGTACACCAAAA
Organism: Picea sitchensis; assembly: GCA_010110895.2. NCBI lineage: Eukaryota > Viridiplantae > Streptophyta > Pinopsida > Pinales > Pinaceae > Picea > Picea sitchensis. Next base: position 88,423 of record SNQJ01S0038068.1, on the reverse strand, counting down.
TATAATTGTTTTTTCTTCCTTGTCTCTTGAAGAACAAATCAAGATTATTAACTAAGGATCCACTTCTAGAAAATGAACTGATAAAGATAATAAAGAAGAAGATATACTAAAGGAAGAAAAAGAGAAACAATCCCTGCAAGCAAAGCAAGAGAAGATTATCAAGGAAAAAGAACAAAAAAGGAAGCTGTAGGAAGATTTAGGAAGAAAGAGGAGGAATATTTCGACCAACAATTGTTGAAAGAGTAAGAAAAAGGGATGAAAATGAACGAAAAAAAGATAGTACATAGAGAAAAGGAATAGGGATCAGGAAGAAAAGGCTCATCTTGAGGAACATGAACTGAATAAAAGGCTTAAAGAAGAGTAAGTTGAAGAACAAAGGAAGATCCAAGAAGAATAAGAACAAAGGAAGAAATATTAAATGGAAAAAATCAATAAATAAAAGGTTGAAAGAGAATAGAGCCTCAGGGAAAAGCAAGAGAGTCTTGCAATAGTTGTAAATCCCTCTATGATGGTTGTTTTGACCAAGGATGTGGAACAGGTGGACAAAACTAATGTTCCCATCATCAATTAAAGCATGAATAAGGAGGAAACCCCAACATATCCAATGGGGGAGAAGTAAATGGAAACAAATGATGACAATAGTGAGCATGACAATGAAACATGTGAAGAGGATATGATTGAGACCAACAATGAATAGGATCAAGGTCCAGTTAGTGGTCAATATTTAGAAGTACCTTTTCCTAGGATCCAGGAAGGAAATACATATGTCCCTAATACCCATTTGGATGAAGATGGTGATAAAGGTAATAATACAAGTAATAAATGTAATACAAGTGGTGAATATTTATGAAGAAATAAGAAAAATAATGAAGACATGAATACCACACCTAAGCATACTTAAGAGGAAGACAAAGCTATCGCTAAATTTGTTGAAAACTTGCTTGATGGGTCATCAGATGAAGAAAAGGAGGGAGATACGCATGATAAATCACAAGAGACATCCACAGATTAGGTAAGGCTTGATATGAAAGATAAATAAGGAAAGAAGGATTCTCCGGGAAAGGTTTCAAGTCAAGAACCCATTTCTAAGCACTTCTATACCCCTGGAAGTGTAAGCAACATCCTAGGCTTGATGAGATCATGTCTCATGGCCCACAATCGCGATGAATATAAATATCAACATTTCCACCCATGGAAGCCCAATAGCCCTCTCATGTTCCTCTTTCACTTTGGTCACCAAATCTCATCGAATCCAATCAACACAATATTTCAGAGATGGTAATCCAACATCATCATAAGGTACATTAGTCCTTATTTGATACATAGTGTTTTTCTTAACATATTATGCATTTAAATGAGGATCATTGGTTGAAGTTGGATAATGGATCAGAATCTCAAGAAGTTTTGTTTGGTTCCTTGATTCACCTTCGTGGCCAACATTTGTAACCTAGTCCCATGTTGTCACCCCCAAGGAAAATGGGTACTATATGGGGGAGCCTCACAAGGGTAACATTATGTTTCCCTGCCATACTTAGCACTTACCATCATGAATCTTTTCACAGTGTAAACTTTGGTAATGGGTCGTGGTTAATTCTCTCATGAGAAGAGGGGATAAAGGCCCAGAGGTTGATTGCAGTTTGTAGTAAAAAATTAATAAATAAATAATGATGTTAAAGAGAGAAAGATATCATAGAAAGGACTCTTGAAAGCTAGTCCATACTTGAGCTCTACCTTTTCCGCATTCATCCTGGTCCCAAAGTAATTATTTTAAAGCTTGAAACCTTATAAATGAGAATTTAAAATAAATAGAAGGAAAATAAAAAGGTAGATTAAGGGGTTGAAAAAATGTAGGACTTAGAAAGTGGTAACTCATGAGAAAGTGCACCCTCCACAAAGGAACTCATAGGAATGGACCAAATGACTCCATAAACAATGAAGTGAGCCCAACATGTTTCACTGTCACACTTACTCTTGAAGGGTTATTTTCTTTACTACTTCCCCTGGGACGTATCCCTCTACTTGGATATTTCTTTCCTATTTTGGTTGGCACATCTAATAGGATCTAATGATGTCCCCCCCATAATTAAACTGCCAACTCACATAAAGTCTTGAGCTAGTGTGAAATTTGAAGGGGATACTTGATGTGAACTGTTTATGTGGTTTATATCTTAAGTAACATCTTACTTTGTATGATTTAAGGGATCTTATACCTTATGAAAATTGGTTTTACTTGATTCCATGCTTTAATTTGATTTGAATTCCTCTAACATGGTTCTTTGAAGGGTGTCTCAGGCATTCACCCAGGACATTGTGCATTTGTTTATGGGATATGGCACATGTAACACAGAGCCTTGATTCATTGGATGGCTTGAGAAACTCAAATACAAGTGCTCACATATTTTGTATCTTGGATGACTCACACATGTGCTTGAATTTTGCTAGATATGATCACGATGACACATTTATGGGAAGGAACCACATACTCTAGACAATGCACCCACACCTTACCTAGCTACTTGATGGAGAATGTTGCACTTGTTTTGTCTTAGACAACATGCAGAGATAAGATGGATCTTCTCTCCACCTTGGACACTACCTTCTACACCTTGGACATTGGGATTTTAGTGATGACATCATGAGCTAGGGTTTGATGGAGATGATAGTGTTTGCATGCCACATGGACACCACATGATAATTTAAGGTGGCATGGAATTCTCCCACCTTGATTTAACCTTGGAGGATGACACATGGCCTTTGGAGGCCCTCCTTCACCTCTTGGAGGCTTGACATCACCACATGTGTAGCATTATCATTATTTTTTTATGATTTATCATTGTAGAGTTTGTTTTGAGGGGTCAAATCCACTTTTAGCATGGATTGTTGATGTTGTTTTCAAATTATGTGGAAAAAAGTTCTTGGTTACCTCATATAAATAGAGGAAGCATTCATTTCATTTTTTCATTATCACATCTCCTCACACAATTGAGAGAGCTTGTCTCGAAAAGTTTTCTATATCTTTATTTTGTCTCTTAGAGTGTATGTGCACCTCTTGGAGTGACTTTAGATGGACGTTTTCTCTTGTTGATGGTGATTCTTCATGAATTAGGGTTTCCTCAAGCTAGTTCTCCTTCTTTGTAAGTATTTACATTGATTTCATGTGGTATTTCGTGATTTATCTTAGTAGTTTTCTCTATTAGAATGGTAATTGTCCGTGTAATATTGATATTTTTGAAGTTTTGAAACCCTAAGTGGAAGGATTAAGAGTGGTTATCCCCTTCCCTTGTTGTTTTCACCTCAACTTGTTGAAGCATTTAATATTCTCTCTAAGGGTTAGGAGTGGCTATCTCCTTAGGTTTTATCTTAGCTAGGATTTGTTTCTAGGAGTTAGGAGTGGATACCCCCCTAGGTTCAAGACCTAGTTCAATTCAATTTCTTTTGCTAGACACACTAGAGAAAGTGGGACGACACCTAGGGTTTATGAGTGGATAAGCCCTAGTAGTCTTCCTTTGAGGTTTGACTTGGTTCTATAAGGGGATATATCTAAGTTTGAAACCTTTACCTTCTCTCTTGCTTGGCCTCCTTGAATGCATTGTCTTGACTCCATTTTCCTTAGGAAAGTAAAATGACACTAGTATAGTTGATTGCAAGTGATGGCCGAAGCCCTAGTTAAATTAAATACATACTCTCTCTCAAAATTGTTTCTTAAATTGCATTTATGGCATCATTAGCAAGTTGATTCTACCCTAATGCTTTGAATAATTACTAGTTTACTTGCTACTGTCATAAATTGTTTGCTACAACCAATAGGGATGCATATTTTTGCTACAAATTTTCTTAGTATTGTGGAACTTGCCTAGAAAATTGTTTTAGCAATTGGATATTGTTTCCCTTGTTTTAAGCCAAATTTACAGAATCAATTGCTAATTTTTTGGGTTGTATTTCTTGTTGTTGTTATAAATATTTATTTTCCAATATAAATTGGATGACTACTACAAACTAAAAAAAATAATTTTTTTTTGCTTGTCATCTATAAATATTTTTTTCCAATATAAATTGGATGACTACTACAAATTTACAAAAAAATGGTTTTGCTTGTCATCTAGTGTCTAAAGGTGATTACTATGCTATATAACTTGGTAATTGATCATTTTATGCATTGAGGAGTTTGTTGTCTCGTATAGGTGGCCCAATTACCTTGTTCAAACCAATTTGTCCCTTCACCTTTCATAGATCCAACTTGACCATCTAATTGACCAATATAGGGGGGCTATAAGCTTGGGTAATATTGCTATTTGGTCCCTTGAAATCATTAGGGAAGCCTCCCTTGTGTCGGAATTTTTTTCCTTCACTTAAAAAAAGGAAGTATCTGCTTAGGTGATAGTGGTATATATTTCCAATTATTACATAAGATCAGTATCTTGTGGAGGCTTTGCACAAGTACAAATCCATTGATGAAAATTATAATAATTGTTGTATCTTGTAATGCTTGTTGGATTATTGAGGGGGGGGGGGTGGTGAATCAGTAATGAAAAATTATACCAATTATTAATCCTTTAAAACATAAAATGTATTATTTTACTTATTCAACCATGTTCATCTATTCATCCTCGATATCTTACTATATCATAAGCATTAACATTCATCAGTGCATAATAAAAAATAATAAACACATCCACATAATTCACAATACAACAATATTTACATGGAAACCCAATGCGGGAGAAAACCATGTAATGCTTTTCTTATATGTTAAGAATTACATTCAAGGAAGAAACAACTTACAATTCTCCAGCTACAACTGGAAGGAGGCTCCAACCCCCTAGTTTCTCAGACTACAACCTAAGGGAAGCTCAAACTCCCGAATTCTTTGGCTACAACCAGAAGGAGGCTACAACCCCCTATGTTCTCCGGCTACAACCGGAAGGTGGCTACAACCACCTAGTTTCTCAGGATACAACCTGAAGGAATATCCAACTCCCCAATTATCTTGCTACAACCATAAGGAGGCTACAACCCCCTATGTTCTCTGACTACAATTGGAAGGTGGCTACAACCACCTATCCTTTCCCCGTCCAACATCCCTGAAATATAAGTAGAATTATGGAACCACTGTCACACTATCACTATGAGATATACTGTTGTAAACCTGTACCAATCAACCTGCACCAAACAACATGTAACTATATGTACCAAACAACCTATACCATAAACAAGTGCATCAACCGTGCACCAACCTGTACCTCAACCTGTACCATAAACAAGTGCATCAACCATGCACCAAACCTGTAAAAATAACATGTCACAACAACCTGTCCAAACAACCTATCACAACAACCTGTCTCATCAATCTAATCAACCAAATCAAATCTACTCACCAAGATCAATCACCAAGACAACTCTAAAAAATGTGCATCACAACAACTCATAATCATCACCAAGATCAATATGTACTTCTAATAATATACGAAGAAATGTATGCTACATCATCCATAAACCACGTGTCAACAATAATACTAACAAGTGCCTCCAACCATGTACCAAGTATGTACCAATCATGCATCAACTATGACTCATCAATATGTACCAACATCATCAACTATACACCTCAGGTATGTGCCAACTCATCAACTACTTGTCTCAACCATGTACCCAACATGTACCTCAACCATATAAAAAATACATATACAAATACAACCATCAAAAGTTCTCTAGCAATACATCACACTATCCATAACCAAATACCATAAACCATTACATCAAACCCTGTGCCACAACCTCACTGTTATACAACCTTTATTTGTAACATACCTCAACCAAAATCCCTCATCAATTTCATCATACAAATATGATTTGTAACTCTGTAACATACCTGGTGTATATGATCACATACTTGAAAACCTTCCTTAAATTTAACAACAAGAGACTAGCATTTTCATCAAACTTTACTGTAGTCTCACATGACTAATTTGGGATTAGTCAACAACCCTAACTTGCAATAATCATACCTATGTACTTGTAATGAATAAATATCTAAAAATAGTACACGATGTTCTTCAGTGTATTGTCTTGAATTCCTCCAGGTTTCACTGCTTGGAACCTCCCAGAAAAGGATTTATAGCAAAAATGACATACCTTGTTGAATTCTGGCTTATTCTAGAGATCAAACTTGTATATAATGCTCTGCACGGAATATTTTCTGTATAGATACGAAAATGGTACAAAACATACTACATATTGCAATATAACCAATACATTTGGTCTTACTTAATTTGGATATTTTATGAAGAAGCTATGACGTTTTACCCGAAACACCTGCTTTAGACTAGTTTAAGGACTAGACACAAACCCTATTTTCCACTGAGTGTAACTTCCAAAATACAATGACCCACAAGCTGAAATTTGTATCACAATTACTTGGATATGTTTTCTCAACGGCCTCCAGATTTCGTTGTCTGAATCATTGTAGAAAAAAATATATTACGAAAATGGTGAGATGACCTATAAATAACATACCTTAGAAAGCATCATCAAAATACTTTATCCTCCCTTGAATTTTGCCTTGTTTACTTCACCTTCCAACTGAAATTCGCCTTAAATATCCTCAATATGCTCAATGGATACAAATGGGAGACCCTTGTTCTCTTATTTATACTCTCCGAGTAGCTTCCTCTAGAAGTATCCACTTAACCACTTTGTCCACTTAGCCACTTTGTCCACTTAGCCACTTTGTTCACTTAACCACTTTGACTACTTTATTATTTAAATAATTTCTCTTTACACAAAAATTCTTGTTGCAATTAAATTTTATATAATTATTCAATTCGTATTTTTTTTTCCTTAACTAACTTCTTGTTGCAGCCACTTTATTATTTAATTTATTTCTTGGTCAACCAATTTGACTATTCAATCTTCTCATCACAACTACTTTACCATAATTACGAAACTCACAAATTCTTGTTGCAACTAATTTATTTTTAATTATTTTCTTAATTCAACAACTATACCCATGATTAACTCCTAGTTTCACCCACTTTGACTAGTCAACTTATTATAGGAATTTCTAGAGTAATTTTACTTCTTTGACCTTCTAGGGGCTTCTAGATAACTCATGAGGGTTCTCCAACTTCACAAGGCCATAACTCTCTAACCGTGAGGATTTATGTGACTATCCACATATCACCAGAAATCACATGACATTAACTATCCATCTATAATAGTCTTACCTGTAAATTCATTGATCTTCATGCCCTTATACCTCWAACAAACTTGGGTCCCTTACCCATACCTTTGTGCTACCGGAATTTACTACCAGGATTCTCCAAGGGTTGACGTCAATCACTAAGGGTTGAAATCAATCTACAATATCACTCTCCAATGGTTGACGTCAATGACAACCAACAATCGGTACCAATTGTCCATCAACCTAAGCCAATTGCTTGACAATCTCCCCCTTTGGCATTGATGGCAATGCCAACATTGATGGAAACACTTATTCATGATAACATTCATGTTTATACTCCTCATCAATGTTTCTATGTCTTCCCCTTTGACATCAATGGTAAAGGGTATCTCCCTTTAGGGTTTCTCCCCCCAACTAAACTCTCCTTGGGGATGATCCCCCTGTCTATTCTCTGTGTTTCTAAGCCTCTGATTACTCTCTCTCCCTTCATATGAATACTATCTCCCCATTTGACAAAGGGTATCACTATGATGCAACATTGAAGTCATATCACTCATTCTTCCCTTGTGACAATCACTCTCCTTGGAAACATGCCTCTATGCTCTCTCTCCAAGCATCTAATTCTCTATCCTGCATTTGATGAATCTCTTCCCATGTAATCATACCTCTATTCTTACCACTCTGTCTGACAACTTATATGAATGTTATTTATACCAATCTTTTTGGTTATGTTTCTCTCTCTTAACTTCTATACTAGATGTTGTGTAGAAAAAGATATAAGTCTTCTTGTACCTATTGCATTTTTAAGTTATTGTCCATTGGTGATTCCTTGTGTAATCAATTGACATATATAAAAAGCATTCAAATATTCCTGTGTAATTATCATCCATTATGATAATGTTCCTTTGTCTCTGAACAACTCTCTGAACCAATCTATGAATCCATACTCTCATCCACTTTCATATATCTTTCCAAGCCTGTTAAGTGTTCTTACGAATCCATCTCTGTCCATACTTTCCAAGACTATGCTACACAACTATTCATAATTTTGACTCATATGTCATAGTACTATCATGAAGTATTCACTACTACAACTGATTAATCTATCATATTTTACTTTTGCTAACTGACTTCTCTGAATCTGTCTACTCAAACTCTGCAAGATGCTCAAAGGATGGTTCTTTGGTTTGTCTTAGCTACCACATAGACTCCCCCTATCTATTATTCATATTACCCGGGAGTCTATAAGTTGGATGGATCAGAACAATTCCTTCTTTGAAGCGTATTCATCATCATCTTCATTGGTAGATTCACCATCTCTCTGAGCTCTGACTTCTTTCTTTTTGTCTGTGGATTCATCTTGCACTACAATACCTGAAAGTACAATCTCTTGAACCTGTTCCTTATTTTATTTCATTTATTTTCCAAATCTTTCTATATTTGACATTTTTTTTTTCTCTGTAGATTTTTCTTCATCTCGTTTTATTGCCAATCTTGTGATCTCTGAGACCTGGTTTTTGTTCACCTATTCTTCTTGTTTTCTTATCCATACTTTCTTATATTTGATATCAGTGTTCTCTTTCATGGAAGTATTGATCATGCTTCTACAATCACGAGCTATGTGTCCATAGTTATGACATTTGCAACATTCAATGTTACATGGGGCCACATAGGCATTTATTGCTTAAACATTTCTTTTATAGTCCCTGCAATATGCAACCTTATGTCAAAAGTTAGTACAATAAAAACAATGACCATAAAATAAATTTGTATCCCTGGGAATGAATGATCTTCTTTGTGGTGTAGTCCTTCTAAATTTCTACCTTGACTGATCATGATCATGATTGAAGCTTATTTGTGGCTTTAACAGGGATGGTCTTCTTGAAGATGTATCTTTATTAGTTTTCTTAGATTTTGGTTGACCATGATTCCTTCCTTTGAGTACTTTTGCATAACTCTTGCTCTTTTCTTCATTCTTATTTTCTAGCAACCTAGAGTGCTTCTCTTCATTCTCTACTGTTGATGTGGATGTTTCTGTCTCTTCAACATTCTTGTTGAGCTTGGCAATTTTACTTCTCAACGTGACAACTTCTTCTTCAAGATTATCAACCTCTTCTTCTTTCTTTAATATCTGAGACTTCATGGCTTCTTGTGTTTTCTCTGCTTCTTCAAGATGATTTTTTAATGTGATTATTTCGTCTTCAAGTACTTTCTCTTCTTGAACAAACTATGATTCAAGCTGGTTCAGATCGTTATTTCTTTCCTTAAGATGATCTTCTCTCTCATTTCTTCTTCTTCCTTCTGTTCTATTATGTTAGCTTCCAAATATTGTTTTTGATCTTTAATATTTTCTTTGATCTTTCTGGCTTCTTCTAGCTTAGTTCTTAAGTTCTTGATGACCTGTTGGGCTTCTTAAAAAATGTGAACACTTTCATTTTGTTTCATCAATTCTTTCTTGAGTGACTTTTTTTCTTCTCTTTCTTTTCTTAGTTCATCTAAAGCACTAATAAATTTTGCTTCATAATTGTCTTCTTTTTCAATGTTGGGCTTCTTAAAAAATGTGAACACTTTCCTTTTGTTTCATCAATTCTTTCTTGAGTAGATTTTTTTCTTCTCTTTCTTTTCTTAGTTCATCTAAAGCACTAATCAATTATGCTTCATAATTGTCTTCTTTTTCAATTAGTTTTTCTGTATCATTTCCTTCATGGCATTCCATTTCAAGATGTCCACATTTTACACAATTAAAGCAAAACAACATAATTATGTTGATTATGTACTCTTCATCTTCTGAATATGTTTGACATGGTGAACATATTTCTTCTTGATCTGTACCCGCATCTTCTTTTGCATTTTCTGAATCTGTGATGGGTGAAGAATATATATCATGTAACTTATCCCAAAGTTATTTGGCTGATGAAAATTTACCAATCTTTTCTCTTACCGGATTAGGTAATCCTTCCCAGATGAAATCCATTTCTATTTTTTTATTCTTCTTCAAATCCTTCTTGGTTGCAGTCTTTTCCATTTTTGAACTATCATATCCTGTAACAATTGATGGCCAAATATAATACCCATGTGCCTGTAAAAATACTTTCGTCCTTCTGCTCCATATCTCATACTTTAAACCACTCTGACCATTAAACATTGGTACTCCATTCTCAGAATAATCCATGATCTCCTTCCAATGGTTAAACTGTTTCCTGAAGGAACTCTCTCTGATACCAACTGTTGGATTACTGAAAGGG
>SNQJ01S0038068.1:31151-68607 GCA_010110895.2 Picea sitchensis | reverse complement strand
TATTTGATCACGATATATATTATAATGGTGGTGGTTGTGATGATGATGATTACCATCCATAAAAAGCAATTTCATTCTTCATTCTAATGAGCCTTAAAAAAATTGATAAGGAATAATTAATTTGTTTTGGTACTTTGTTTTTATGGTTGAAAATTTTGTGCATATACTTTCCTAGTTTTCTTTAGTTTTCATCATATAACAAGTTATGAAGATTGGTAGTGTTATAANAATATTTAAATGTTTTGGTAATTGGGTAATTCATGCATTATTTGATCACGATATATATTATAATGGTGGTGGTTGTGATGATGATGATTACCATCCATAAAGAGCAACTTCATTTTTCATTTTAATGAGCCTTAAAAAAATTGATAAGGAATAATTAATTTGTTTTGGTACTTTGTTTTTATGGTTGAAAATTTTGTGCATATACTTTCCTAGTTTTCTTTAGTTTTCATCATATAACAAGTTATGAAGATTGGTAGTGTTATAAATATTTTGAAATTGAAATCTAATATTCTAAGATAGTGTTACTCATCCTCCATTTTGTAAGTATCACAAATATTATATATTATATCTTCATGTAGTGTTTTAGGTTTTGTCTTGCGCTAAAAATGTTGTGAAGAGTTTGTTCTTATTTTATCCATGTAGATTTTCTTCTCTAAACTATATAAAATAAAAAGATAATTTTGATCTTCTAAGTTGGGTTAATGATTTTTTATAGTACTTTAAATAAATTTATCTTATTCTCTATTTCTTTATTATACCACGATTTTCTTTAAACTTAGATTCTAATGCTATTAATATTTTGTAGGATTGTCTCGACCTCTATTCTCCAATAGTTTAACCAAGAATCAACATCTTTATGTCACCCTCTCTTAAGTCTAGGAAGCCTTTGATTTTTCATGTTAATTATCTTATGTTTGTATAGTAGGTACATAATCGTAGCCTTGCTCTCAATGGGTGGAAGCCCAATCTCTCAGTGGAGGATTATATAGGGCGTATTGCATTTAGTTTTAATATTATAGATTATAAAATAAATAAATAAATAATGTATTTACTCAATTTTTCTCCAAACTGCACATTCACATAAAGATAACTAGAGTAACAAGTGTGTCAAAGAGGACCTTATCTTTTAAGGGTTGATTTATAGTTGTTCTCAAAACCAAAGTAGACTATGTATCGTCTTGCTTTTAACATTATAGTTCCAATTGAGCTTATGATGAAGGTCGACTCCAAAATACTATGAACTAACTTCCCTCTTAAATTGTTATTCTCATACATATAATTAAACTAATTAATATTCAAATATTCTTGGATTTGATGTTCATAATCTTATCTTTGTAGCTTTTAAAAAAAATAGTCAAACAATATTGTTAATTTAATACTCTATAATGATTTATAGTATGATAATGCATGGAATATTTAAAATATGCTTACCACATATCCATGTTCGAGGAAAATAAAACCAATTTGTGGTTCTAAACGTAAAATATCAACCAATTTTTTGAAGGGAATAAATGATTGATCATGATTTTTTCCCTCTATTTCTTAAAAATGATCAAACGTGACCTTTATGATAGTTTTGGGTAGGAAAATTGTATTGATAATCACATTATATTTATACATGATTTATCGTAATCTTAAAACATCATTTTTCATTTATGCAGTGATCGACACTTTCATAGCACCATCGGAAACACAATTTGGAACAGACGTTTATATTGTCACAGAATACGCTGACAAGTAAAGTTTTTACTTACCTATGTTAAATATTTTTACATGATTTCTATACTTCTAATTGTTCAATTTCGTATTAAAAATTGATAATTTCAATTTTAAATTAAATTTGTCTTAAATTTTTAAATTAAAACACAAAGAATAAATATAACTATGAATTTATTTACTTTACATTTTATTCATAACACAAAGAATAAATATAACTATGAATTTATTCACTTTACATTTTATTCATATTTTACAATTTATTTTAATTTTTTAATTTTATATTTATTATTATTATTTTTACATTTACAATAATATAGATTAAGATTCTTGTAAAAGTATTATATTTTTATTAGTTTTATAAAAAAATTATTTATCTATGTTAAATATTTTTCCAATTTTAATTTTATACTTTTTATTATTTTTTTTGAATTTTTTTTTTTTTTACAATAATATAGATTAAACTCCTGTAAAAGTATTATATTTTTATTAGTTTTATCAAGTTTTTATTTATCTATGTTAAATATTTTTTCATTGTTTATGTACTTCTAGTTGTTTAATTTCATATTAAAAAATGATATTTTCAATTTCAAACTAAATTTGCATTAAATTTCCAAATTAGAACACAAGGAACAAATATAACTGTGGATTTATTCACTTTGAATTTCATTCATATTTTACAATTAATTTTAGTATATATTTTTTTTTTTAAACAATAAAATAGATTAAAACTCCTCTAATAAAATAGATTAAAACTAGTGTTTTTATTATCTTTGTTATATTAATTTTTTTTTCGATGTTCTCAACATTAAATTTTTTTAATAATCATTATCTTTGTTATATTAATTTTTTTCATATTCTCAACATTTAAAACTCTTAATAATAAATGTTTTCACTAATTTTATTGAATTTTATTATTTTATACTGTATTTAATATATATATATATATATATATATATATATATAAAAGTTAGATTTTATAAAAATCTTTCTAAAAGCAAAAAAATACAGTATCAACATTTTGTCCCAGACTGTAAAAACGCGACTAGCCGAACAGGTCGAGAACCAAAGTCTTAAGTTACTAGTCATAAAACATCGTCTAATTACAGAAATTACATCGCCCCCAAGGGGAAACCGAATTGGCCTTTCATCTAACACTGACATAAGTTGAAATAGACAAAATATGACTATAAACCATAGGTGGAAAAATAAAAGTTAAACACCCAAGCTGACCATGCATAGAGACACTTGTGCAATTCATGTTGTAGTCTTGTACTGTGGCCATGCGTCTAGGGAGGTGGCGTTGGTCATTGGATCCACAACTAGTGTTGCTTCCTCCTCGACTGATGTCGCTTCTTCCTCTGGAATCCCATGCCTAGTTGGTGCCAGAATTGGCAGTTCAATCTCTGTTGCATTTGGTTCTCCATCTGTGGGGTGGGATGCTCCCTGCAATGCTGAGAGCATTTGCAGGAACTGTGTTGCCTTCCCATCCAAGATCTCCATCCGAAATCATAGGTCGTACAAATCTTGTCGTAATTCGAAGGCCTTCTTGTAATTTTGAGCAAGATGCAGAGTTGACGCAGGAGTGAGGCATCTCTTGTTGTGGTCCATGGTCAGTGCCAAAGCCTTCACTCTGATTTTGGGCACCGTGTGGTTGGGCTGGGGGCGAATGGACTGGCATGTTCGCAGGTGAATTGGGATGAACGACTGGAATTGGCTGCAAGGTGGAGGCAAAATATGAGATTGGCCTTGGGTTGAAACCCAGAGAGTTTTCAGAGAGATCAAACAATTCAAGCCTACATGCAAAAGGTGAGGAGAGGGGTGGTAGACTTCTAAGGCTATGGCCAGACTACGTCGAAGAGGATGGCAAGGAGGGTGATGAATTGTGAGAGGGTGCAGGTGGGGGATGGAGAGCCAAACACAGTTGACTGGGTTACTAAGCTGTGTCACGTTTGGATTTCCCCCTTTGTCTCGGCATGAATGAGACACGGTGAAGGCTATGAAGCATAGGTAGGAAGAAGAGGTAGACAAGGAGTAGGTGGCGGGAGCGCAGTCCGTTGGAAGACTTGGCCGAGGATGAATGAAGCTGCAGGCGCACCTGGTGAGGTTCATAGTGCCGAAATCATTGGTGGAGGAATATACACGCGAGCAGAGTAAATTATGGTCCATTGCACTGATCCATCGAAGGGACAGATATTCAGAGCATGGCACACTAGGAGTAATGGTGCCCTAGTTCGAGTGAGACTGTTTTAAATGCATGGTGGTGGGGGGAGGGGGTGACACGCGCCTGCCACGTGGTTGGTGCCATGGTGGTCATCGCCTGTCCGATCTGTAAGACACCTGGGCGACAATAACACCCCATTCAGGGGCTCCAAAAATATTTATTATTAACATGCAATATATTCTTTAATCTTTGTAACTAGCTTAGGTATAAGCCACTCTTTAAAACCATTTTTCACATTACTCTTCCCAAATAACCATTTTCCAAATTATTCTTCATCTATATTTATGGTCAATTTGGAATATGAATGATATTTTAGTATATGATGCAGAGTGCATTTTCCAATTATCAACTTATTGATGTTTTTTGTAATATAAGATAAGATAGTTAACCAAGTTAGTAATTAGGATAATTTAATTAGGGATAAAAATTAAATAGGAAATAATAGCAAATTAACTAAGGAAAGAAAATTGACTAGGGTTAACTTACGAGTCTTTTTGTATGAGATAGTTAACGAAGTTAGTATTTGTCAAAGACGAAAGCCATGTGAAAGAAAGGAAATCACCTATAAGAATGTTGTTGTAGGTATTGAAGCTACTTGGGATGAATATGAATGATGTAAAATGCTTCCAAGAGATATTTACTCCACTCGAGCAAGCCTCCACATACTACTACACCTTCAAGTAAATCTCTAATATAATGCAATAAAGCACCCTAGATATACCATATAAATAATGATACAATGAAGTGTTGTATGTTGACCCAATATACCCTAAGAAAGGTGTTACATTTCTTTCCCTATCTATAAAGTGTTGTATGTCAATCCAAAGTACCATTAAAAAGGTGATACCTCTCTTTCCCTTGCTATGTTGGGACATCCTTTGAGGTAAAAGAGTTGAATCATTAAGGTGTGGGAGGGTATTGAACCAATGGAGACACCCTAGGACAAGAAATTAAGATTTCAAGGAAGAAACCAAACCACAAGAAATAAATTTGTACAGTGGTATTCATGGAGATTTCAATAGGAGCAAGTAAGAGCATGGAGAAGTAGAAGAGCTAGATTAAGATTCAACACTAAACTCACAAAATAGGTTTTTAAAAAGAGTGAATTACAAGGGAATTGAACAAAATTTACAAAGAGGAGGGAAATGATATAAATAGGTAAGAAAATCACTTCAAGGCATAAATCCACATTGGATTAGTCATTAGTGTAGCATTTTATATAGAGGAATCAAACTAAGAGGTTTGAAGAGGAACCATGGGTTAAAAGGCCTATATCATATGTATTTTCCTTTAATGTGCACTATGTTGCACATATTGTGTCACATAAATGCAATATAGCCTAGGAAATTCATTATAAAATTCATTTCAAACTTACCAAGAAACCAAGAAGGCTTAAGGAAGGTTTGACTCAATGGAACCCCAATTAAGCATTCCCAAATAGATTTGAGACTTTGAGGATACAAGATGAAGCATCCTAACCAATTGTGGACCAAAATAGGGACTTGGATCCCAAGAAAGAACCAAAATAGTGGGTTAGTACCCTTAGAAAATACCTCAAAAGGTCTAGCATAATCAAACAGAGTGGTATGGGACCCTACCTATATGCTAGACATCCTAATGAGATAACACATCTAGGGTGAAGTACGGTAACTCAACATAGAGTAATCCATGATAGAAGATCCTTCATATTGAAGGATCAGAGGAAACCAAGTCATCATTGGGAGAGTCACACATGGAAATCACATAGAATAATATTGCACCATAGTACCTCTAAGTGGGTATGCATATGTGAGTACTAAAGGATACCTCTAAGTGGGTATGCATATGTGAGTATTAAAGTCTAAAATTAGTATGCTACATATTCTCCTCCTAGATGGTGCTTTTGTTCATGAATAAGGATAGTAGTGAGTTACAAGGAAGGATAAGAAAGCAACAAATTGATATGCAAACAAAAAATAATGGAAGCAACAATGGTCAAGAAATAATGGATGATGTGAAAGTGCTTAGTATCACATGTAGTGCAAGCTAATGCCCGTCATTATGAGATAATTCTTCACAGGTTAATGCAAGATGCCCACTTTTTGTGTGAATATCAACATGCCACAACAATTAATGAAAAAATAATTATGAATAAAATAAATGAAATGCAAAAAGGAAGGGAATAATATAATAGAATGTGGCAACAATTCATATTGGAGAATACAGGTTGTCAATGTGGGAGCCCTGTAGGGAATGTGAAATATGGGAGCATGGTAATATTAGTGCCAAATCATGCTATGAACTTACAATATAGATGTTAGAGAATTTCCCCAAGTAGGGGTGATGGTGACAACAACTCCCTAGGAAGGGCATGAATTGGGCAAAGGGAAGAGGGAAGAAAGTGGAAACATTGCTGAAGTTGAGAAAAGGTGAGAAGAGAAGAGGGAAGGAATATGAAACATGAGTGAAGCACTAGAAAAGCCAAGAGTGAGAGGAAATGGCTCTAGGGAAGAACTAGTGAAGGAAAGAGTGAGGAAGCAATGCTAGTGTAGTGATTAGTGAAGGTGGGAGGTAGCAGTACCAGTCTTGGATCCAAGGAGGGAATATGATATTATGATGATGGTGAACCATGGGAGAATACATGAGGAAACAATTCCATCATAGGGCTAGTGAGGGTGTAGGAGGTGGCCACACCAAAAATTCATTAATGAAGGAAAATGAGGTGATAACACTGACTCAATGCTATCAAGGGTGTAGGAGGAGGTGACACTATAAAATAACAAAAAGAGGTAGGATATGAGAGGTGTAAACAATAGTGTAAAGGTCATGAGGTCATGAGAGGAGGAGAAAGAAAAGAAATGACAAACATCGGAGAAGGAAGGAAGAGAGGTGGAAATATTAGGGAAATAGAAGTGGAGGAAAGGGGTGAGAGAAATAAGGAGATGTTGGAGAGATGGAGGTGATGATACAACTGAAAGCTACATCATGTGACTACCAAAGACAACATCTCAAGGAAGAGACCAAAAAGTGAGAGAATGATAACCAATCCTACTTAGGGAGAAGTCATCTCAAGTCAAATCTATCCAATACAATTACCTAGAGGGAACCAATCATTGACAAGTCGAACAAAAAGGGAGAAGACAAAGAAAAGATGAGAAGGGAGGAGAGAAGAGTGTGTTGTCAATTTATCAAGATGGGAAATATTCAATACTAGCAATAAAAGGCCAAATTTTTCCCCACAAAGGTCCCATCTCAAGATGGATCTTCATTCAAATTGGTTAAACATGTCATAACATGGCCGAGACCCCTTGATACTAGTGTAACTATAAACTATCTTGAAATATTAATGAAAGGCCAGGGCTAGAGGTAACACTTACACTAGCAATTTGAAGGAAAATGGTAAGGTGAGAATAAGGAAGAGAAGATGGGAGAGGAAACATTACCTCAAGAAATCTGTGGCAAACAAGAGGGGAGGGAGAAGGTTCAAATGAGCCAAAAATAACCATCAAATGGCCAAGGAGTTTGATGAAACTACCCCAAGAAGGAGGGTGAAAATTCCATCCCAAAGAAACAAGGACAAGAGGGAAGGGCACATTCCATGAGTAGAAGAGAGAATGATGGAGTAAGCATTAACCAAGAAGAGAAAGAGGAGGGAGGAAAATGATTAAGAGAAATAGATATGCACAATATCATTCGTGACGGAGAGGGTTGTCCAAGGATAGGAGGAGACAAAAGAAGCCAAGAGAAATAAAGAAGAAGGAGTCTAGAGAGGGCCTCCTATGAGGGAATAGGTTTTGAAGAATTGAATCTCCAAGGAAGGGGATAAATAAGTGATTGAGGGAAAAAAGGAGGAGGAGAGTGAAAATTCCATCCTAAAGGAAGGATCAAAATAGGGAAGGGAACATTCCATGAGTGTAAGAGAGGGTTTGGGAGTAAGAATTAACCAAGAAGGGAAAGAGCTGTGAGGAAAATGATTAAGAGAAATATATATGCACAATATCATCCATGATAGAGAGGGTTGACCAAGGATAGGAGGAGACAAAAGAGGACAAGCTAAAGGAATAAGAGGAATCTTAGAGAGGGCCTCCTATGAGGGAATATGTTCTTAATAAGTGGAGCTCCAAGGAAGGGGATAAATATGTGGTTGAGGGATAAAAGGAGGAGGAGGAGGAGGCATTCAAGAAATATTAACATCCAGTCTTGGAAGTTGTGATATGTGTTAACACCACCGATGAGGTAGGATGGAATCTAAAGTGAGTTAGGAGGCACATCACCCCACGCTTGAGTTATGGAAAGAAACTCAAATATCACCAATTTATATTTTGGTTTAGGTTGAGGAGGAATGGTGTCAAGTTGAGATAGAGTAACTAATATTAAATAAGTTTCATGTTGAGGGGTAGAAACTTGGATTAGGGTAGTAGATCATATGAATTACCAAGAAAAGGAAGAACCATGATTCATTGAAGGACATGTCTGAGCTAGGGAGAATATATTCATCTAGCCATTGTGATTTTTTGTATGTGACGTTTTCTAATGGAATGAAAAATCATGTGTTTCAAATTTCTTGGATGGAGGAGCATAAAGTTGAACAGAAGGAGAGGCATGATATGGTTCAAATTGGATTACATATTAGGAATGGTTTTCGTTCCTCTAAGATTCTCTAAGTTCTACAAATTCTTGAAGGGCCCATTCTTCAAGTTGTTGCATGTATGGCATGATTTTATCACACATCCTACATGAGGTAGTAGATTGTATGTTTTCTTGGATAGGGGGTAAAGTTGTATCATAACCTTGGCTAGGAGTAGCGATAATGTGAGGAAGTGGTGTAAATCCTCCATGGTTAACTTTGTTCATGTATTATGATGGAGGAGGATTCTCTATTTTATAAGGCTATGTAGGAATTATTGTATGAGTACTTAGATAGCTACCAAGAAGCATATTTATAATAATCATTTGAGTTATATGGGATAATTTTGAGTACATGTTTTGAGGATAAATTTCCTTGACACTAAGATGCAAGGATCTAAGAAAAACAGACCTAGAAGAATTAGAAGAGGACTCTATAGTCCAAGGAAGAAAAGAGGAGGGATGAGGAAAGAGAGATGCTTCACTCAAGACAGGGAAGGGTTGAAGGGAACTTCCTATTGTATTTTCCAAAATGCATCATGACCATAAAATTAGGCACCACATTACCACAAGGAGGAAGGAGAGAATGGGGTCTCCACTTCATTTTAAGGGAAAAAATGAGAAACCTTGGGAGGGGAAGAGACAAAGAAAAGAGGACCAAAGATCACCAAATTAATTAGGGTTTAAGAGATGACTATGTGATCTAGATTTGTATATCAATTAGGGTTCAAATGAAAATAGGAAATAAAGACAACTTAAGGAAAGAAAAGTAACTAGTGTTAATTTAATGGTTTTGTTTGGTGAGATAATTAGCTAATTGTTGAAAATGAAAGATAGGTGAAAAGAAAAGGAACTTAACCAAAATAATGTTATTGCAAGTATTGAAGTTTCATGGGATTAAGATGATTGATGTAACATGCCTTTGAGAGAGAATTTATCTTCACAATTGAGCACAATCTCTAATACAATGCAATAAAAAACCCTAGATATACCGTGTAATTAATGAAACAATAAAGTGTTGTATGGTACCCCAAGGTACCATTAAAAAAGTGATATGTCTTACCCTAACTATGTTGGGACTTCCCATGTGGTAGAAGAGTTGAGTTATACAAGGTGTGGGAGGGAACTAAACCAATGGAGATGCCCTAAGACAAGCCAAAAATCCTTCAGGGACGAAACCAAACCAAAAGAAAGATATACCTTGGAGATGAGTGTAGCAAGAAACCCAAGAGTGTGGAGGAGTATAAAATTTAAATCAAGATTTGGTGCTAATTTGAAAGTGTTCCTACAAGATAGGTTTTCAAAAAGAGAGAATTTGAAAAGAAATGAAGAGACTTTACAAAGAGGAGAGGACTAATACAAATAGGAAAGGAACAACCTCAAGGCATACGTTAACATTGGACTAGCTATTGGGTGAAGAGTTATGTATGGAGAAAGTGTACTATAGGTTCTATCCAGGACTTTTAGGTTTAAAGTCCTATATCATAGGTATTTTTGTTTAACAATGCACTTTGTTTTATGAGCTATGAAATACAGATATAGTATATCCTATGAAAGTTATGATACACTTGGTGCCAAGAAATTAAGAATAGTTAAGGAAATTGTATCCCAATGGACCCCCAATTAAGTGATCTGAAACATATTTGTGCTTTTAAGGACCCAAATTGAAGCATTTTAACCAATTGTGGGCAATATTAGGGATTGGAACCAAGATAGAACCCAAATAGTGGATCTGTCCCCTAAATGAGTACCCTAAAGGGTTTAGTGGAATCAAACCAATGACCAAAGTCCAAAGACAAGAGAGAAAGCAAAAGAGGACTACACATCCCAAGGAAGTCATACATTCGAATGAGGTTGCTCATCTAGGATAAGGTAGAGAAACTCGAGGAAGAGTAATCCAACAAAGAAGAGCTTTCATAATGAAGGATGAGAAAAAAGAAAGTCATCATTGGGTGAATCATGCATTGATATGACACAAAATTATATCATACCTTTGAGTGGGTAGGCCTATGTGAGTAATAAAGTGTAAAGTTGAGATGCTACATAGTTTAAGTTCCAACAGATTAAACTTTAATTTTACAACACTTTGTATTTAAATAAATGAATATTAATTTAACTTTGTGATGAATGATATATACAAAGTTTATAGTTTCGGTGGATTAGACTACTTTTACAACACTTTGTGTTGAAATATACCAATGTCAATCTAACTTAGTAATAATGTATATGCACATACATTTTTAGCATAATCTCCTTCAACACTCTTTTTGGGGTATGTTCACATGATTTCTTAGCCACACATTTTCATATATGCTTTCCATGTAAGTGTTTTGTAGGCAAATTTATGTATCTAATTAGGACCTATTTATTTATCAGAATTTACTTCGTTCAATTCTAATATTATATTCATACTAATTGTCATTTGAAATACACATTATACTAATTGTCAGTTGAAATACACATTAAAGCTAGGATATATTTTAACTACCTAAAGTAGATATATAAGACCACCACAATGAATTGTGCTACCAGATTTTACCGGCTAGGTAACGTTAGGTTTGTTTATATCAATGTTCCTTTATCTAATTGGATTAATATATGTATGAACTAGGAACACCGAAAATTAGAATTAGAATAAAAATGACAAAAGAGAAATGATATCCTAAACATTAGGGATCAAAAGATTCTACAATGTTTCAACTATTAAATATTGGGACACATGTGACACTAAGGTCGACAGTAGGATTTTAAACTTAAAGTTAAATGATTATAGTGAAATTTAGGATGTTATGTAAAAGGTAACAGCCATGACACTTAAATTTAAATGGATATAGTGAAACTAAATGGACACAAAATTAACATATTAATATTTTAAAAATTGATTGAAGAATCTTAAACATGGTTAGGTGATGTTTATCAAAGAAGTAGGTTTTTGTTAGGATGAGAAGTAGTTTTTAAGAAATGAAATTTGCGCCTATCCATTTAACATAATAATATTTTAAAAAATGATTGAAGAAGTGATGTTTATAAAGGAGTTCAATTATTATTAGATTTATATTTGAATAAGAAGTAGTTTTTAAGAAATTAAATTTGAAATTAACATATTATGATCTATTTTCTTTCCAATTTCATTGATTTATTGATGACATTTTATTTGGAGTGATTAATTTTAGATATAACCATTTTACAAAGAACATATATTTAAGATTAGTTTTAGGATTAGGATTAGTAAAAAAAACTTTTATAACATGTAACTTGAAAATTATAGCAAATTAGAATATACAAATTTGATACAATTTACTTTGATATGTTTCCATTGTACCTTAAAATATTTTTGAAAAAAATATATAGATTTTCCAAATGCACAATCAAGATAAGGATGATATATATATATATATATACTCACTCATTGAATATGTTGCTCTTTATTAGATCGACTTCTATTACATATACATTTAACCTCATATAAACTTTAGAATTTTTCAAAATTTTGAATTTGATTTGAAAACGTTATAAAATTTGTAAAAGTTTTGATTTGGATTGATTAAGATACTCTAAAAATMTCCAATATAAAAGCTATGAGCCAAAGTGTCAATCCAGCAAAACTGTAACCAATACCAAAATTTCACCAAAATGGTTCGCAAAACAGAAATATAATTTGAAGTCGTTTTTCTGTTACGGTGGAATAGAACTTCTCGTAGTTTCATGGGGTTCCAGTCCCGGTTTCGAATCCTGCCGAGAGCAAACCACGGCACAAATCCTACTTTGTACAGACAGTCTCTTTACAAACAAGAATGTATATACACGGATGAAAAGCCTGAACCCAATACAAACAAATATATGTAGAAACAGGTAATTATATAGAATACTATAATGATGCAAGCCTCGCTTTGTCTTCGTCGTTGAAGTCGAATATAAGTTACAGGCTTTCTCGGCTATTGCGTTCTCTGTAAAGGATTTCACCGTGGATTTGCGCTGAAAAATGCAAGCGCGCCAACCAGAGGAGCGTTGATGTACGTCGTAGGCTCTGACTCCCGGAAATTTGCTCTATTGTCTGGAAACTGATCGTATTCATCTGGTCCTCCAACTACTGCTCCGATGAGAAGATTAGGATTGGGATCGTTGCTGTTATAATAATAAGACCCATTTTTGCATGAAATGAAGCCCGGATGATCAACAATAGAGGGCAGAGATGAGGCTCTGTGATGAATCCGTTGAGGAAAGCGGGAGCCATATCCCACCATGTATGAAATATTGAGAGGATTCTCTCCCAATATGTAATCAATCTGCACTCCATCGACCATTGGATGCAATCACGTCATATAAATTACTTAAAACCCTCCCTCTCGTAGATGTTAGCTATTTCTGAACAGAACCCACTCAGGTTAATTAATGCAGATGTTGCACTTACCTGTCGTTTTGCAACTGCCCGAATTTTTGCGGGAGTTGTTTCCACGCTTCCACACTGCAACACTTGAGACGCGTGGCTCAGGTACTTGGCATACGCTAACCCTAAAAACGATATCGACGTCACGCTCTGCATATTACTAGCATTAGATTTGTATATCAACCCACCTGTAATACATGTTCACCAACTTCAATTAGTTTCAGCTTCAGCCTCCAATAATATGTACTGTACAGTAATTCGTCAATTCCATTTCCTCCAACCAACTAACAAACTATAACCAAAAGAAGTATATAAAAAAATCCATCTATGGAGACCTGGTGTGTATTGAACATGTGGAACGATAACCAAAAGAAGTATAAAAAAAAACCATCTATGGAGACCTGGTGTGTATTGAACATGAGGTGGATCAGATGTTTCCGGTAAGAGGGAGCAAATGAAACTGTCAGCGCGTCCCTTGTATGATTCTAACAATACATTCCCCGTCAAATACTCCTGCGGAAACAGATAGACGAGTGAGAATAGATAGCTTTGCAATTCAATTACAGTTTATATATTAAGCACTGTGTACTCTCGTGCTTTCGACGGTGCGGTTTTAAATTTCTAATCAATCAAGAATTTTGGTTGATTTTTTGAGTATCTAGGTTGATTTAAAATGGGGTAAAATTGTTGGAATAAGCTTTTGAAATGTATGAAACTTTGACACTATCAAATTCAGTTTATCCCAATTTATCGGGTTGATTTTCTGAGTATCTAGGTTAATTTAAAATGAGGTAAAATTGTTGGAATAAGCTTCTGAAATGCATGGAACTTTGACACTATCAAACTCGAACTTTGACACTATCAAACTCAGTTTATCCCAATTTATCCATGAAAATGAAAATCCGACAAAGTTCATTTTTTTTTAACTGAAAAGCAGGTCTGTTTGCTGCTTGCTGCCGAGTTAACCTACCCCATTACCTTGGAGAGGAGAACATTAATGCCCGCATGCTTATTGTCCCATCCAAATTCATCGAAGTCGTCATCAGCTCCGAGTGTTTTGCCATTGCCGTGAATGTACTGGAGATAGGAATCGTTAGCTGATGCTTTGTGCAACCATACAGCAGCCCACAGCAATTCATCCTGAAATCCCCGTTATAATTAACTGTAAATTTAGCTCTGGGACCTTTTGACAGAACTTTTTTCCGGGTTGGAAATAAATGGAGAACAGAGAATTTACTTGATATCCGTCAAAATCGCAGTAAAATGGGCAAACTCCAGACTTGAGGCTGTCACTATAAGCTCCCCTATATCTGTCTGCAAAGTCGAAGAGCTATGGAGGAAGACAAACAGAACGGGTTAGCAGGTGTGGTGAAATTCACTACCCATTTATACACATAGGAATTAAAGTACACTGAATCAAGTCTGCAATGGTGAACTATTTCTGTAAATAGGGCGCATATTTTGCCTCACCTGAGTTGCAGTGTCAAACAGACTTTGGGAATAAGGCAAGTCGGATGTTCGGAAGACGATGGACGCGGCAGCCATTGCTGCAGCAGTTTCACCAGCGACATCAGAGCCTGGATTCTGGCTGTCAATACTGTAAACGGTACGAGGTGTGTCCATGTCTTCTGGTCTCTCCCAACAACTGTGATCAGCGTTGGGATCACCCACCTTAGCAAGCACAAAACGATATGTATTTATGTAAGAAAACCTTCCGATTGTAGCATGYCCATTAKATCTCTCTGAATGCTTGGGCAGACTATAATGAAAATTCTGGTCTCTCCCAACAGCTGTGATCAGCGTTGGGATCGCCCACCTTAGCAAGCACAAAACGATATGTATTTATGTAAGAAATCCTTCCGATCTCTTTGAATACTTGGCAGACTATACTTTTCATTAGGTCATACCTGCACGAAGATTTTGCCCGGCTGAGAWGTAGCTTTTAGGAAATAATCCGTAGCCCAACGAATCGCAGCTTTGGCATTTTTAAGYTCCYSGCCCATTGAATCACGGAATTCCACMACGCTCCAGGCTAACATTGTAGTTGTAAAAGCCATTGGGAACCCAAATTTTATGTTATCGCCCGCGTCGTAATATCCTCCAACCAAATCAACCTACATCCATTCGAGTTATTAGTACGGATTGAAGCTCAACGATCGATTGAGTTGAAAAGCAGAAACAGTTATTTTTATGCTTAACAATGATACATACATTCGGATCAGATCCGTCTCTGAGAGCTGAATCTTTCCTCCATGTCAACCTTTGATTAGGTGGAAGAATACCCGACCGCTGCCCCTCGAAGAAGAGAATGCTCTTTGAGAGGGCCTCTTTGTAGTCTTGATTGCCATTGCTATTCCGGAGAGCCTCTGCGAATGTTCTACTCATTGCTTCTATTTCTGTCATTATTAAAAACAGAACAAACAATAATATCCCAAACTTCATCATCTTTCTCGGCTGGGCAGACGCAGTAATGAACATTAACCTGCAACGATTTTGAATTTATAGAGACAGATCATCAGCAATGTTCAGTGGAGGGTGACATGAACGTGAAATAGCAAATTGAAGTTAGTCATGTGGAGGTGAACCCCTCTCCGAGAAACTTCTTCCTCTCCCCTCCTGGACCAGGTGAGGTGATGCAACGAACTAGCGCTTTTAATGTCAGTATTTTTCCTGAAATCATTCTAGTGTCTCAGGATTTTTCAGTAGGTTAAATTCATTGATGTATTTGTAAAAGTAATTTAAGCAATAGAAAATATAAATTTTATCCAAATTTACATGGCAGAATTCCTATCAATTCTTAAAAAAAAAAAAAAATTTAGCCAAAACCCAAAAAAATTGTATGGTGTTAAAGAGGGGAATTCAATATTGATACCGTACGGTATTAAAGAGGGGCACCGTTGAAGCACCGTCTCTAATCCCCGGACTCTGGACAGATTCTTGTTCCGATGCAAATCAACTACTTTTATAACGGCCTTCTTTTACAACTAGGGTTTCATTCTGATTCACGAGTCCTCCCTGCGAAAAAAGTTGTGGCAGTGACGCAAGCCATGTGTAGCGGATTCCATGACCTCCAATCCATCGCAAGAAGGATCTGCTGATTTTTACACGAAAAAGGGATGGGGATGTCGCTGAAAATTTTCTTCTGTTTTGACTGGCGGTGTCTGATCTCGTGATCAATGAATTCGCACTTTCTATATAATTTCTACCCCAAAGGAGAAATCACATGCAATATCTCGGGCTTTCACAGTCCGACATAATTGACACACTACAGTGGAATGATGTTATTAATAGTCGGCATAAATACTGACCTTCAACAGAAAAATGCCGTGCCACTACAGGAATCCTTAAGATACTGTTGTGTCTCACGTGATATGAAAGCTTACCTCTTCTTAACTTCGTTTCAATCACTTAACAAATAAATCTATATGCCTTAGTTAAAACGTTCTACTAAATGGTGATTTTAATCATGGTATATTTGTTCGAAATCTGTCAAGAAATTGTTAGATTTGCAGATTTGAGTGATTATTTTTGTATAATTGGATTGACTCAAAAGTTTTTCAGTATGATTAATTCATTTCTACATTCAGAAATGAATTTAAAACAACAAAAAATAATGATTTCATACCAAAAAAAAAACAAAAAAAACAAAAAAACCATTTCATAAAACATTTAGACAACGCCAATCTATATTGTTATCCATTATTCATCAAACTAAAACTCTAACAAAAAAAAATCATCACTTTCTCATTCAACAAACCCAATCATCGCTCCACCACCCTTCTTCAATGCTAATTGAGACTTGAGTATTGACAACCACATTTGTTATCAGAAATCCCAAAACATTGCTCTACAGACCTTATATCAGAATCCAATCATTAACCCCACAACCCTTATATGCCTGTTTGGATTTCGAGAAATGCTTACAAGGTATTTACTTAACAAATTTGTAAATACCTTGCCGCAAGAATGTGTGCTAACTAGCGTTATTATTTGAATTACTTCAACCTTTGCCAAATCCAACCCATGCACATTGGTTCATTTCATTTCCTAGAAGTTACTACACAAAAACTTATCAATTTTTAGGCTCCTTCAACCAATTTTTGCACCAATACATCCATAAAGGTAAACCCAAGAATACTACAACCACTACTTTGTAAAAAAATCATGGAATCATAATTAACACAAATGTTTTTCTATTAACCAATAAATTGATGGCTTCCCCCTGTTCCTTTGCGTGAGGGAATTTGAATGGCCATATCCATGGCTATAGGGTATGACTGCTCATCATCAAATTAACTGGTGATAGAGCAACCAGGTCAATTTGGTTGTATAATGTGTTCACACCAGTAACTTAGCAAACTAACAAAACTCCTTTGTAAAAAAATCATGGAATCATAATTAACACAAATGTTTTTCTATTAACCAATAAATTGATGGCTTCCCCCTGTTCCTTTGCGCGAGGGAATTTGAATGGCC
Organism: Picea sitchensis; assembly: GCA_010110895.2. Lineage (NCBI taxonomy): Eukaryota > Viridiplantae > Streptophyta > Pinopsida > Pinales > Pinaceae > Picea > Picea sitchensis. Next base: position 51,190 of record SNQJ01S0038068.1, on the reverse strand, counting down.
ATATCCATGGCTATAGGGTATGATTGCTCATCATCAAATTAACTGGTGATAAAGCAACCAGGTCAATTTGACTGTATATATTACAACCAAATGATTTTTCAGTGCTATAGAGAACACAATTTATGGCTTGAGTAGGTATTTAATGCCTGACCAACACTAGAGGTGGAGTTGTGGGTGTATCAAACAGTACACAACTATTTTATGTTAGAGATCAAATGAATTGGTGATTGAGTTTAATCAACATTTAAGTAGAGAATTAAGGGAATACTTAAGCAATTTTTGTGGTTTACATAATACTCAAACAACAATTAAAATCCATAATGGAAAACAAGCCTATAAATACTAGATCACATAATGAATTCACACCATAGACAATGGAGATTTTTCTTTTAACCTACAACCCAAATGGGAAAACCAGATTGATTTGGGATTTATTTTAGAAGGAAATTTATTACAAAAGGGTGAGCTATAAACAGGTTTAGTGTATTGTTACTCAATGGCAGGAAATTTGCTATGGCCATGGCTTTAACAACAATCTTTGTTCATCATGGGACATAATCAATGTATTCTTATCCTTTGATCATCACGAATACTACTTCCTTGAGCTCTCATCTCTTCTACTTCCCTTCTTCATTTCCTCCTCTCTATTCCATTCAATGTTCTGCTTCAGCACAACCTTCATTTTTAATGGGCTACCTTGGAAGGCCAACCATCACAATGGTTCATTTCAACTTCCAAGGAAATTTTGAATGTTTTCTCAACTTTGCCAAAAAAAATTAAATGCTTATTACAAAGTTTACAAAGAGATTTTGATGGGATCACACCTCCCCATTTGCAATCTTTTGGTCCCTAAAAGTTTCAACTCTCTTTGATCTTCTTCTTCTCTCTTCCTTCAAGCATCCTTTGACAAATATTCAAGAAAAAGTGCCTTCACTGTAAGATGGAAAATAAGAGATGAATCGGGGTGTCCTTTGGATTAATCTACTTTCCATCTCATGACTAGAGATGGCATTTTCTTCTGCAATAGGTCATTGGGAAATCGCTACTCCTTGGGCTACAAGTGCAAGAAGCTCCTCTTTCCCCTTGACCTTGACTCTTTAATATTTCTTCTTAGTTGTTTGGTTCTTGGGATGGAGCTATGGGTGAAGCCTCCAACATTTTCCTGCCAATGTACAGTCAATATACAATACTTGAAACATTTTTTGCGTGGGTTGCTTGGCCTTATATTGTGCCAACAATTGCTAGTATTATGACCTATTTTCTTGCAATATAAGAAAACCAAAAATACTATGACATACGTTTTTTATTTGTGATGATCCTTGTCGTCTTGTTTGATTGATCCTCCAAGAGTTGGAGTAGATTTGGATGGAAAAATAATTTCTTTACTTCTCTCTTCCAAGCCTCTACATGCAAATTTGAGTGGCTTGTTTCACACTCCTTTTTCATGTGCCTTTCTCTCCATGAGAATGGATTCTTTTCGAGTTCCTCTTTCCTTGACAAAGGTTGTTTGAGATGAAATTATGTTAGCTTCTTATCCACTAAATCTTAGGCCTTCATTCTTGGGCCTCTATTGAGCTACAATGGGGATCAAAATCCCTTGGCCTTCCTTTCCTAACCCTTGGCCATCATAGGCCATTTACCTCATGATCCTAGAATTGATGCCTCTAGTGTGATTTTCAAAGTCACCAAGGATCTCTTGAGGAAGGATCTTGGAAGGCGAATTTACCATGCTTTATTTCGTCATGGTTCTATTTTAAGTGGTTCTTCAAGGCCTCTTCCTTTTCTACCAAATTTGAGTATATCTAAGCAATCACTTCGGTGAACCTCTCCTCTTACCGAATATCGAGTTGAGTAAATTTATTCTCCAATTGCAAGAGATAGAATCCGCTCCTGTCTAATTTTGCCTCATAGTGGTGAAGGAATCTTGGAATTTGGTAATTATTTTTCTAGATCACCGACTTTCTACCTCCAATACCAACTCTCCTCTTGGATATGCATGTTTAAGTCTCTCAACTCTTCTAGATTCCCCCTCTTAAATGGTTTTCCCATGTTAGTTTCTTCAAGGTATCTGATGAACCTGCTTGAATACCTTATGATCCATAAATGGAAGGCATATGGCCTATTCGCTTCATCAACACAAATATCTACAAAAATAAATGATTTTCCTTGTTGCTAATCACCAATGGGAATAAAAAAACAATGGCTCTATCAAGATCAATTACACAACATTCTATAACATTGCACATAACCGATTGTAAATTTGTGCATTCTTGCAACTTGTCGCTCGATAAAAACTTTCCAATAAAGTGATAGTTTCCCCCTCTTCCTTTTTGTAAGGGAATTTGAATGACCATCTCCATGGATATAGGTTATGATTACTCATCCATCATCAAATTAACTAGTGATAGAGAAACCACCTATTTTGTTGTATAACATGGTGTACTCAAGAGGTTTCACACCAGTGACTTAGAAAACCAACAAACAAGAGAATGTTGTAGAATGTGGCTAGTGATTACTCACACCCATGGTTAATAAACCCACAATGTAAAGTACCCAAATAATTAAACAACATTGCAATATTACAACCAAATGATTTTTCAGTGATGTAGGGAGCATAATGTATGGTTGTGAGTAGGATTTCAATGCATGGCCAGTCTTGGAGGTTGAATTGTGGGTGTATAAAAAAATACACAACTATTTTATGCCAAATACCAAATGAATTGGTGATTGAGTTTAATCAATAGTAGAGAAAATAATCAAGGCAATATTAGGATAATTTTGTGGTTTACAAAATACTCAAACAACAATTAAGACCCAAAACTAAAAACAAGCCTATAGCTACTTTATCACACAACATTGAATTCACACTATAAACAACAAAGATCTTTTTTTAACCCTAGAACCCAAATGGGAGAACCAAATTGGTTGGAGCTTTTATTAAGCATGAAATTGATTACAAAAGGGTGAGCTATATACAAGTTTAGTGTATGTGTTACTCACTAGAAAGAAATTTCCAAATGGCCATGGCTCAACAACAATCTTCACTCATTGTGGGACAAACTTAATGTCTTCTTCTCCTTTGATCTAAAAGAAGAATGCTTCCTGTTATCGTGCAATATGTACTTATTCCAAAGTAAAATGTTAAGGGAAGGCAAATTGGTGTAACAAGAGGTTATCCTATCACTGTCACCTCAATAGGATACCTCTTTCTATTTAGGTTTGATGGCCTAGGGGAGACGTCCCTTGTGACCTAGGGGTTTGAGAAGGAAAAGGTTAAAGTGTCTATGAAAATGTTCCCTCTCACAAGTCACACTGATCAGAAAGTCCTAGGGTTTTGACCAATGAAGTAATGAAGTATTAATATGTACCTGCCCAGAACAAAGCAACAAGAAAATATATCTTTTGCAAGTACAACTTGCTATTAGTACTTCACAAAACCATGGACTTTATCAATAAAAGCAATAGTTGATGACGACTTAGATGAAGAAAAATGTGCTATGGTGTTGCAATGGCAAGGCCCTTAGCAAAAGCTTCAAGAAAATTGGCTTTCTAGCATAATCTAGTAGGTGAAAGCTATTAAGGCAAGGACAATAACATGTGCTTAGCGCCCTAGGGTTCTAAGCTAGCAATTTCATAATCTTGGTATAAATGAAAGATAAACATAATTATAAGCATTCAATGAAGAAGAATTGCAGAAATTTTACTTACATCCACTAAGAATCATTTAGCAAATACTCTAGTTGAACACTTCCACCAAGAAAAATGCCAAAATAGTCTAAAATAAACCTCCTTCAATAAGTGCGCACCAAATTTCATCCAAGTAACCCTTATTAGGGCGCAAATTTCAGACCTCACACTTGTGTGAGTGAAAGATGATGAAAAAATACAAGGGAAAATCCCTTATTTATACATTTACAATGACCCGAATTAGGTAAAAAAGGATCAAGTTTTTACATTAAATGACATAATAAAACCCTAAATCAAGTAGAAAAGGTGATTTCATGCCATTTTAGGGTGACATTAGGTGTTTTTAGGGAAACATTGGCCTCTAGAAGAAAAATGTTAGGCCTTCTAAGGCCTCTGGATCCAACCACACGTGCCACTTGGCACACAACTTCCTCCAAAGTGTCCAAAATGTTGGGTGGGGTCATAGGTCACATGGGTGACGTCATGGGCCTTTCATGGCCTACATCATAGTGAGAAGGGAAATACCCCCTGGGTCCAGGCCTGCCAGGTCATCTCTAGTTGAACGTCCTCCTCTCTCTCTAGTGAAAACCTCTGATCCCTCTCTACCCCTGGCTGGGGTCTTAGCATCCATCTGGTGGGATTTTATCCCTATGGAGGTTTGAACTAATCATCTCCCCACGTGTACCTGTCCGTCAGGTGTGGCCCTGCAACAACAACAAGTACGCCCTCCATGGGCTTATAAGTCATAGGGATCATAGCAATGTCAATCACATCTAATAATCAAGTTATTTAAACATGTGCATAAAACCCCCTTTTCCCAGATAAGTGCTCAAAGACGTTATGCTATTCTACAAGCCAGGTTTGGAGGGGACGTTAGGATGTCCTATTGGGCTAACTCTCATTGGACGTGGGATGTTTCTAGATGAAGACAAATCCAGGCCATGTAAGTGGATGAGGTGGTGTAGGGATGTTTGAGCAATGGGTGCAGTGATGATAGGGGAATGTATGGCTTACCTATGGGTGTCTCTGAAGAGGGTGAGATGCACCTTATCATGGATGCACTGTTTCCAAGCCCATTCAATTCATTTTATATTTTATATTTTATTTCTTTTTCTTTCAAGAGACTAGTTAGGGGACACTGCGATGGCCTGGTGACCAGTGGTGACAATGTTACCCACACGCATTTCACGAAGATGAGAAGACTGGCTCATGATGAGAATCCCTTTCTCCTGGCCATGCCGCCAAGAGACATTACCCTGGCGTGGTGACCAACTGAATGGTAGTGTCATACCGCTACATGCCCATGGACCAAATAGGCTAGCTTGTGATGATATCCCCTATCCTCTAACCAGTTCTTGATTTTATTATTTTATGGGTCCCTCTATTTCTTGCTAAGAATCCTTTTATTGCTTTCTCGGGGATCCCTGGACGAAGCATATGAAGGTTTTTTTCTTTTTTCTTTTATCTTTTTCTAGCTATTTTTACCCTCTGGGCCTTTAGCCCCTTCTTCCCACAAGGTAAGGTACAACCCTTTTCTAGCTTGAAAAACCCAATGCCCGAACCAATGTATGGGATGGATGACAGGGAAAAAGATGAAAAGTGGTTAGTATGGTGGGAATGGACGATGACATTTCATGAACCCACCCAATGGAAACTCAAACCCTATGGGAACCAACTTACTAGGGCATCTTGTCATTCCCCCCAAGTGTGGAAAAGTGGAAAGGCATAAGGTCTAAGCACACATTAGAAGTAAAAATAATTAAATGCACATATTCAAATGTTTTGAGAATCAAAGTGACACATACCATGATACCCAGACTTGTTACCTCATGGAGAAAGACCCACTGCTGCTGAAGGACCAGGCCGATGGGATGGATGTTGTTGCTGCTGACAAGGTGGAGGCGTTGAAAAAGAAATATGGGCCCTCTAGGGCCAGACTCAAGTCAAAATGGCTCTCGGTACTCCATGTCTAGGACCTGTGGGCCTCGAGACATAATCTCCTTAGTTATCCCTTGGCTAGGGGATAACATCTGGCTCCAACTCCTGGACATGTGTTCACCGTAGAGTGCATGAGAACCTCAACATCTCTGGCATGACTTGTGACCTTCTTGATCTCAACAGAAGATTATTAGTAATCATTTGGGGTGGTGATATCACCCTGGCTCATATACGGTACATAAAATGAAAGAAAACATATATACAAATGGAAATACAACTACTCTAGCATGAAATGCAGATGGTGTATACAATGAATGAAAATGCCTACTTACTTACCTGTGCTTACTTGAGAAGTCAAGTCTCTTCCCCCTGATGGGGCTTGAGGAGGTGCCTGCTAACTGGTAATGGGCTCCTTCTTCTTTCCAATGTAGACAAATAGTAGGCATCATCGACTATCTTTCTCCCAACTCTGAAGGGTCCAAGCCAAAATTGTGCACTTCCCTTGACATCAATAGGCTCTCCCTTCTTTGTGTCCCACATCCAAACTGTGTCTCCCTCTTTGTAATCCTTAGTTCTGAATTTGGTTGTTTCTTCCACAACCCTGGTGTACTGTCTTAAGGGAGGAGGGTGGGATTCTGTTGTGAAAAATTCTTGTTGGGACAGTCAGATCAATATGTTATCTTCTCCTTTCTTTAATAATTTAACAACCCCAAATTCTTTGTATTTATATTTGTTCAAGAGTTGTTGATAATCTTCTCTCTTTGGCCATTGTATCTGATCAAAGTCTTCTTCTGTAGAAAAAGGCATGTCATCAAGAGAAAATTCAGGAAGACTCTCTTTGATCGGCTCATGTGTTTTATTAGCTTCAATGTAATTGGCAATTTACTACGCATGGATTTTGGTCATTGGCACATTCAGGAGGCTACTTATTGTTTCATCATTCATAGGCACATTGATATAAGTGAGATCCATCTCTAGAGTGCTTCCCATCATCACAACAAATTTCCTGGACAATAAAATTCCCCACACATCTGGGACATCCACCACTACGATGTCCATATGGATCATTCTCTCGGGGTATCTTCCAAGGCATACTTTCACGTTCTCAACTACCCCATGCATGGGTATGGATCTGGACTCAAATCCACACACATTCCTGTAAGGTCATGTGACTTTTAGGCCCAATTGTTCCATGACCTTTAACGACATCATGTTAGCACCTACCCCTGAATCCAACATACAATTGTTAAGAAATTTGTTATTGATGAATAAGGTCATGAAAAAAGGCGGGTGTCCATCATACTGAGCCCTAAAGTGATCGGCTTGTAGCATAATAGGAGGGTCCATTGGTCCATCTGACCCTTTGAAAAAATTATCAAACCTTTCTTTGACAGATGGTACCTTGATGACTTCTCTCAAGGGGATGGTCACATGCATTTTGGCTAATGCCCCTTCAAAGTCAAAATTTAAGTCCACCTTTTCGGTCTTGGGAGGATTCTTAGGAAGGAGGATGTTCATGGGTGGAGGTCTTGTTTGTGATGTGCCACAGGACCAGTAGAGAGAGGTTGGTTCATTTTATTTTGTCTAGTATACACTTGGAATTCTTGTTTCTTCAACTTTTCTCTTGATTCTTGGTCAAGGTTGTTTATTACCTCCATCATATCCTTCCTGGAAGCTTCTTTTATGCCTTCTTGATGTTCCTCAGGGGTAATATTAGGGAAAATTTGAGGATCCTCAATGGTATTGTCTATTATGTTCACTTGGTCATGGCTTCCATTGTTGAAAGAACACTCATGCTCCAAGTGTGACTCATTGTATTGCAGACAACAAGGGTTTTCATCCACTACGTTTGCAGGGGCTAAATTATTTGGAACCTCTTGATCATTCTTTGGTTTGAAAATTTGGTTCCCCTTTTGGAACTGACCCTTGTAAGGAACCCTAGGGGCTTGTTGTTGAGTCCTTTCTAGGTTGACAATCCTATTCATCATTATCTCTTGGGTTTTTACCATTCCATCTACAGTCAGTTGTAACTTTTCCAAGCTAGCACTAATTTCTGAAGTAGGCTCAGCATTGTGGACTATCTTAGGTTTAGTGTCCATTCTGACTCTTGGGGCCGAGAAAGTCTTGACTCTAGATGATGAAAGGTTGTCCTCAATCCTTGTAGCTAACTCTTGGGATTCTTGGATTGTTTGAGGGTTTTTATCTCTAAGGAGATACCCTAGATGACCTATAAAGGCTTTGGTATAAAGGAAAAGAAGGAAACTGTTAGAAGGATGATGACTCACATGGATCTTTTGCAACAAGGTTTCAAACTTTTCATGGAATTCTCTAATGGTTTCATTCTCTTGTTTCATGAGGTTATTCAGCCTTATCAACATCATGTTTGGGTCTTCCTTGACACTCCATCATTTGAGGAATATTTCCTCTAACCTATCCATGGTTTTAATACTAGCATCAGGGATACCATTGTACCAGCACCTAGTGCCATCATGGAGGGTAACAAAGAACAATTTCATAGCTAAATCTTCAGCATCATCATTGATGGGATGAATCTAGAAGAAGGCCCTAAAATTGGTAATTTGATCTTCGACACTGATTACATCATTTCCAGTCAATTTGGGCAACTGTTTTTCATACTTAGGGGGCATTTGCCTAGGGTAGCCTGGTATTGATGTCATGTCTAGCATTTTGAAAAGATTGGATGGCCATTGAATTTGGTTATTCTCTTGGTTTGGATTGACAGTCTGAGTTCCTGCGCTAGACATTGTGTTTAAGGGAAGATTGCCTCAAATCAATGATTTTACTACAAGAGAGTTTCAGGGAGGCTTTCTTCTAAAGGCTTGGGGAGGGTTGGTGTACCTTCTTAGGGTAAACATTGCTTCTGTAGAAAAACACTGCTACAGCCACTTGGATGTCATAAATATACTCTTCAAAATTATCTTTAAAACCATTTAAATACCACTAAAGTTGTGCTAAAGTGTTGAGAATTTATCTACATGTTTTATGTTTCATAAATCAACTAATCTTCAATCCTTTAAGTGGTTTAATTTGCAGTAGTTACTTGATATCATTTTTCTTATATACGTATTTTTTTACCCCTGCAATTAGGGACATAAATCTTAACTTTATTGTCCACCTAACATATACTATGCATAGTTGGTTTTTCTTGTGTCTCGGGAAGGTACAAATACTCTCAGCAGGTACCCAAGGACTTGGAAACCTAAAATAACCCTCTAGATTCATTACCAAGCTCCCTTTTCCATTTATAAACTTGACCTATAGGGGAATCCGTTCATACATCAATTTTTCCATCTCAATCCCCCTAGGGTCATCGAGATTCCCCCCTTGAGGTGACTACCTCACCTCTAAAGTGACGAGAACACGTCCCTAAGGTGACAGTGGGTAGGTTCTCTCTTAGTTGTCACAATTTTGGCAGTTGGGTCAGGATTTTCCCAACCTACAACTTGTGCGATAAAATTTTGGCATCATTGTCGGGGAGGATTTTGAATCCTCTTCCGAACCCTAATGGAGAGTTATCCCAAAGCCTTTTCCCTAGCCTTCCTGGTGACTCCACCGAAGGGACGTTCCCTTTTCACCCTTGATGATATCTTCTTGAATTTCATCTGGCAACTCCACCTTCCCAAGAACCCACTTTTCCCTTTTCATCCCTTAATGAGCCTTGAGCTCATCTGGTGACTCCATTGAGTTATTGTCCTAAGTAATGGAATTATGTCTCTGTGGAAATTCCATGAAGGCATACAAGGCCTTGGATATCAAGGATGTTTATTGGTATCTGTACAAGTTCTCAATGGATTGGCTTGAATCCATCCCAAAATTTGATGGTGATCCTTGCTTGGCCATTGCACACATTGTCATGTTCACCCAACCTATCTTGGACTTGGATTGTGATCAAGATGATGTAATAATAAGGTTGTTTCTTTTGTCACTTGAAGAAAAGAAGAGAGGTTGGCTCAAACATTCTTGCAAGCCCAAAAGTATATCTTCTCCAATGACCCTTGTTCGAGAATTTATTAAGCATTGGGGCCCTAGAACTCCAAATTTTGAAGATACTATTCAGGATTTCAGGGATGCCTTTCTATGTGAAAATCTTCCCTATGGAATTATCATAGATTTGAATGAGACCCTCCATCTAAAGTCCAACGAGATAAAAGTTCTAGAAAAAGAGGATGATAGTAATGAGGAAAGTTTTGAGTGCCTCAAGGAAAACATACAAGAAGACAATGAGTTTTGCAAACAATTACTTGGGCACTGCCATAATAAAAACTTCCTGGTCAGGTTCTGTGTACAAAGAAAAGAAGAATACAATGCTATCCTTAAAAATTATGAGAGGGAGCCTACCCTGAACATGGCATGGGAGGTTTTCATTGCCTATTTAGAAGTAAAGTCACTATGTGACGTTGTGATAAAGAAATACAGCTACCGGGAAGGTTTTACAACTCAGAATCAATCATTCTTGATGTCTGCAGAAGTCTACATACTTGTTAGATATCAAGATCAAGATGGTGAATTATTTGATTCTATTCAAGAGAAAGAATATCCTTTTGAAGATGAATAACTTATGTTGGCTTCCCCCTTTTATGAAGGAATCCAGTCTTCTTTTCCTCTTGTACATCAAAAGGGGAACATGGAAAGTTATAATCCTTTTGAAAACTTTGATGATGTTTTATTCCATGATTGTGGAAATGAAGAAAGCTTCCAAAAGGATATCGATGATGTTTCTCTTCCAGAAGTCCTAAACGAGACATTGTTATCTACTTTCCCTTTTGAAGAAAATGAAGTTTTCCAGTCTTGTGAAGTAGTAAACAGCTCCTATGATACAGGTGAAATCATGGAAAACCCCCCAGATATAGTTGACGATCACATTGATGATTTCATATAGGTTGGGAGATGTAGATGAGATTTTGGTCATTTGATTTTTGATAGAGATCCCATTTACGACATTGAAGGTAGCTCTCAAGCAAAAGGGGTTGAGTTTTCATCATCAAAGGACTGGTCTTCATGCATGTATGATTCAGATGTTTGGCATCCTAGTGATGACATGGTTACAAATTTTTTCTTCCCCTTCGAGGATGAATTATCGCAACATACTCAGGGTGATATTCCATCATCCCTTGACATGTACCCTTTTGGGGATGTAGTTTTGTTCTGTGAGGATTTTCAGCCATTGTGTTCAGATGTTGATAGAAACCAGGTCATGGCCATCCCGGGGAATTTTGAGGTCCACACTACTAAATAGAAGTACTTTCATGTTGAGAATTTTGGTGGGGATTTTCAGATAAAGAAGCGACATTTCCTAAATCTGAGGGAGGATTTTTTCTCTAGACATGAGGTTGTGCCTTACCCCATTTCCCCTTGTTTGGGAAATCAATAGGTTTTCTTGGGATCTCCTATCCTTTCTCATCCTTTAGGGAGCAATGAATTTTTGAGTGAAGATAAAGATGAGACATCTTCTACATATGGTATCCCTCTTTGTAGATGGATTGATCAGGCTCGTGGCCACACTTTCAAGGATGATGGTTTCTTTTGCCAGCAGGATTTCCTCCCTCCCACCCATCTCCATGAGTATTATTTATTGATCGATCATATGTGTATTTATACTCATGATTATTATGTGCTTAACTCATACATGTTGTATTACATGATTAAGCAGAGGGGGAGATACTTTAATGAGATAATCAACTGGTTGCACTGGTTGTATGAATTCACTTGACATCACCCATCACCTGATCTTCAAGGCCCCAAGGCCCGAGGTAAGTAGGTAGGTCATTTTGATTTCCTTCATTTTCATCTTGATTGCTCATGTTAGTTTAGATGCATTTCATATTTCATTTTTCTCTACTTGCATTATTTATTTCATGCTTAGTTTAGAAATTTTTGAAAAAATGCTAAAATTTTCTTTTCTAGATTAGTTTCATTTTGGTTTTGAGGTGTATGGATGAAGGGTGATAGAACCACCCTAGATTTTATGGTAGTTTTTTTCACTGTAGTCATAGTTCTACCAGGATATGTTGCAATTCACATGCACTCTACGATGAGCACATGTCCCCAAGTAGGAGCCAAATGTTATCCCCATTTTGTGGGATAACTAAGGAGATCATGTCTCAAGGCCCTAGTCAGGTTACAGATATGGAGTTTCGAGAGACCATATGACCAAAAATGTCCACTTTCACATACAAAATCCCGCTCTATCACCACATTTTGATCCATTGTCATCACATCCACCACACTAGCTAGCTTCCGGAAGGTACACGGGTCTTTCTCCATGTGGTAGAAGTTAGGTATTGTGGGGAGTAATCACCCTAATATTTAAGGCATTTAAACATGTTGTATTTGAGCTAATTTTGATTATAGAATGCATACTTGGATATTATGCCTTTGACTTGTTTCACCTTGGTGAGTGTCATAGATTTCCTAGTAAGTGGCCAACCTTTGGGAAAGGTTTGTGACTAGGGGTCCCTTAAGGGGTATCGTACCATTCCCAACCATACTTACCATTTTCCGCTCATTACACTCCCATCATATTGTCCTCTTATAGGCCCTTTGAATTTAGTGAACCAAGAAAGACATGTACCTCATTTCATGGGAAGAAGAGGATGAAGGCCCAGAGGGATTGTTGTTTCTTAAAAAGATAAAATTCTAAATATAGACCTTCTAGATGCTTCACCCAAGGATCCCTGAGAAAGAAATGAAACGATTCTTTGTAAGAAAATGGGGACCTACAATAATAAATTATAATAAATGATTAAGGGGTTAGTTGGAGGATGGGAGGTCTCATCATGATACGACCTATCATGATCATGGGTATTTAGCAGTATGAAATTACCATCATCTGGTCACCAAGCCATGGTAGTGGCTCTTAGTTACACAACTAAGAGAAAAGGGGTCTCATCACGATCCAACTGTTTCATTTCCAAGAGCTATTTGTGAATGAAATTGTCGTTATATGGAAACCAAGCCAAGACAATGGCCTTCAACTTGTTCTTTAAAACATGAAAGAAATAAAGAAAGAATGGCAAGACGATGGGCTTGGAAAAAGTGCATCGCAAATGAAGGTGCCACACACCCTCTACAAAAGCACCCATGAATGAGATAATACGAGCCCTTGTATGTCATGAAAATCATCGACCTATGAAGTCTAAACCCATTCCACTTCATCATCCACTACATGACATTGAAAGGCCATCCTTGGGATCATCCCCTACTTCAGGGTTTTGGTCTACCCAATAGGACTTCTATGACACCCCTCTCATACTCAGACTTGTTCAATTGTATAGGGTTTTTGAGAATTTGTTTAATTTGATGAGGTAGTTTTGATGCACATGTTTAGGTGTCATTCTTATTAGATGTGGTTTACACTTTTCATGATATCTTTCACTTGAGATATTTGGAGGGCATACCTTTTGTTTTTCAGGACCTTCTTGGTGGCCAGTTTTGGGAGAACAAGCCTAGCTTGGGCTTCCATGGAAAAAGAATCCCACGGGTTGGATGTTGTAAGATCACACATAGGATAAAAAAAACTTGCCTCTGGAGGCTTACATGGCATCACAGAGGATCTTATTCAACCCCTAGTACCCAAATGACTTGGCAAGGAGAGGAAAAACATCATCTTTTGAGGGTTGACGTCATGCTTGAGGGGGTTTAATGGTGATGCAATTATTGAACATTGACACTTGGAATATTTTTACTGAAGGTGACATGGATTGACCCTATCACTTGATGAGGAGGCTCAAGGAGCCCCAACAACCTTCATTTTCCTCTCCAATGATTTTCTCAAGTGGTCAAAAAGTCCCCTAAAGGGGCGACGCCATCTTATTTTTAGGGTTTCTTTTGTGTTAAAGTGAAAATTAAATATTATTATTTGATGCAATGGGTAAGATAAAGGTTGTTGACCCCTTATACTATGTTTTACCCTTTCTAAGTGGACAAACAATGTTATAAGGTTTTTGTATAAATAGAGATCATGTGAATCTCATTTCATAACATAGCTCTCCCTTGTGGAGAAGGATACTTAGGTACTGGTATTGCAGAGGTGTCATAGGTACTGGTTATGTCTTGTTGGGAAAGAAATCAATGCATAATCAATAACATACAAACTCTCTTTTGGAAGTAAAAATCAATAGTGAGGTCATACCATTACTAATTATTGAAATCACTTGAATCCTTTGTATGGAAAATGATATTGAGAAACATAGACCTTGTGTTGCATACGTTTTCATGTACTAGTTGTCCTAAACCCCCTTTTTATCTGTATTTATGTAAGGTTTTATCTCTATTTTTGTATGGTTTAATTTGTTGCAAGACGGTTCTATGCATTTGTAAAATCCCATAGCTTGATACCATATTTAAGGGAAGAGGTGTTATCTTGTTTAGGAGGCTCTCCTACAAACCTTGATTTTTCACTATGTTGGGCTCTTTTTGAGTGGGTGATTTCAGTTTGGAGAATGAGGGTTTCTAGGTTTTTACAACATTAGAGAAGTCAATATCACCATATACCATATATGATCCCTCCAATCAGCCTCATGGGGATGTGTATATTTTTTGTTTCTCATCACATAGGGAGAGGACTATGATTATCTTTATTCTATTGAGCTTGTTATCCCCACTTTTTAGGGATAACTAGGAGATCATGTCTCAAGGCCCACAGGTCCTAGACATGGAGTACCGAGAGTAGGATTGACCTAAGCATGGCCCTGGAGGGCCCACCTTTCTTCTTCCATTGTCTTTGTCTTGACAATAGCATCCAAATCCATCACCATCGACTTGGTCTTGTATCAGAAGAGGTTCTTGGTCCAAGTATCATGGTATGTGTCACTTTTGATCATTGAAACCTTTAAATATATGCATCTAATTCATTTTATCTCTAACAACTGCTTGGATCTTACATTATCCCACTTGACCATGATTGGGGAAATTAGCAGGGTGCCCTAGCAAGCCTGTGCCCATAGGTCTTGGTTTTCCACTGGGGGAATTTCTGAAAATCCATCGTCCACTCCCATCATAGCATCAATGTTTCATCTTATCTCCTACTCATTTATCCCATTCCCCTTGTCCGGGCATTGGGTTGACCTATTTGCAAGATTACACCTTATCTCGTGGGAAGAAGGGGCTAAAGGCTCATAAGGTAAAAGAAACTGGTAAAAGATAAACGCCTAGAAATAAAACCTCGAGATGCTTCGCCCAGGGATCCCTGAGAAGGCGGTAAAAATCCTCTCAGCAAGAAACAAGAGGGACTCGTAAAATAACAAAACAAGACCTAGTCAGAGGATAGGGGGTCTCATCACGAGCCAACCTATTAGGTCCATGGGTACCTAACAGTATGGCATTGCCATCATCTGGTTACCACACCAGGGTAGTGACCTTTGGTTGCATGGCCAACGGAAAGGGGGTCTCATCATGAACCAACCTTCTCATCTCTATGAAAGTCCTTGTGGGTAACACTGTCAGCTTTGGTCACCATGCCAAGGCAGTGTCCCTTGGTTAGTTCTTGAACAAAAAAAGAAAATAAAAGAATAAAACAAGAATAAAAAGAATAAAGGAAAGAATGGGCTTGGAAAAAATGCATCCATGACAGGTACATCTCGCCTTCTACAAAGGCACCCACAGGTAACACTTATGCATCCTTGGCCCTCACTGCAGCCACATGTTTGGACATCCCCTAACCACATCACCTCACTTACATGGCTTGGGTGAGATCTTTATGGAAACTTTTATTTTCTTGTGGACACTAGTCCAATAGGATGCCTTGTCCTTTTCTCCAATCTTGTATTGCAGGTTTTTGTAATGTCTTTGAGCTATTGATTGATGTATTAGGGGTTTTATGCATATGTTTAATAATATTGATGATGAGATGTGGTTGACATTGCTATGATCCCTGTGACTGATGAGACCATGGAGGTCGTAGCTTTTGATGTGCATGACCATGCCCGACGGACAAGTACCATTTGGACCAGTACACATGGGGAGATGACCAGTTCGGACCTCCATGGGGATGAAGAGCCCATCGAATGGATGTAGAGACCCCATTAGGGGGCAGAGACAGGACAGAGCTTGATCTTGAGTTTTTCACCTGAGAGGAAGAGGACGTTCCACTAGAGATACTCCGACATGACTAGACCTAGGGGGAATGACCCGTTTTCAGTGGAACACTAGCCTTGGAAGGATTAGGACGTCCCCATCTTCACCATGACATCATCAAGCTACATGGACGTTTTTGGAGGCAGACTGGGCAACAGTGGCATGTGTGGCATGTTGGAGAGGCCCCTGGGGGGCTAACATTTTTCTCTTGGATGTCTCATTTTCCCTGGAAAGGGCTAGCGCCTCCCTTGAAGGGGATTTTACTCTCTTTTCTGCTTAATTAGGGTTTTTACTTAGCATTTAATGTAAAAACAATATGATTTTGACATTATGGCCTTGTCGGCCTTTTTATGAGCTAAAAAGTAAAATTAGGTCATTGATACACTATATATTGAGGGTTTTCACTCTCATTTTGACATCAATTATCACTCACTCATAGTGAGGTCTGATTTTTAGTGCCCTATTGGGGTTTTTGGCTGAACTAGTGATGCACACTTGTTGAAGGAAGATATTTTTTGGCATTTATGGTGTTTCTCTTGAAGGAAGGTGTTACAACTAGGGTTTGCATGGTTATTTCTTCATGAATTGTAAGTGTTTTTTCTGCAAAACTTCTTATTGAATGGTTGTAGTTTAAATTTCTTGCATATTGCTTATAAATTTTCTGAATCAAAACCCTAGGTTTCAAGCACACAAGTAGGTCCTTGTCTCATGTCCCTTGATAGAGAAACCTTTAGCCATTGAAAGAGAGGAAGAGAGCCTAGCCGTAGCTACACTCCTTGTTTCTCTTTCCCCCATGCTAGTCGTACCTTGTAGAATCCAAGAGAAGGAAGACGTCCTAGGCCTAGGTTATCTACACCTAGGGCCGTTTTTCTTTAGGGTTTGAAGAAAGAGCCTTTCTGCAACAACACTCTCCCTCTTTAAGCCTTCTCGTCTTGATTTTGTTCTTCATCTGAGCTAGTCGTTTTCCAGGAAGGAGGAGAGAGCACAAGGCCTTTCTTTTGCAACACCGGAGTGAGCCTCTCTCCCCTAGGGTTCTGTCTTTGAGGCCCTTCTTTAGCAGCACCTTGAAACTTTTCCCTCTAGTCCTTTTAAATCTCGTCTCCTTCAACCTGTGCATCCTTCACTTTTTGACTCCATTTAACCCTAAGGCACTGATCTCCAGCCTCAAACGTTGAAGTATAATTGGATCTAAAACACTCTCAAACCTTTTTTGAATTGAAACCCTAACTACACTAACCCTAAGTTGTTGACGTCATCTTTGAATATTTCATCTTTATTGCAACAATGTTTTATCTTGTGAGCAATTGAATGGTAGTTGAAGGCATTAATTGAGTTAAGAAGTTATTTTTTATATTGAATGTTGTATCATTCTAGTATATATTGGTGAAGTGACATTATTGCTATTTTTATTTTGTAAACATTAACTTCATCAACATTTACTTTCAAATTGCTCATATTGAATACTGGATAGTCTTTAATATATATGAAGTACTAATCAAATATTGCACGTATTAGTTTCCTTGTTGTATTGTCTCAAGCAGGTGATTTTCTTTTCTTTGGTTATACCTTGTTATTGGTTGTTTAGCCGGGACTATCTGATTGGCGGTGATCTGTGAAAGGGGGAACTTGTCCTTGTCCTATTATCCTTTGCCCTTTCAAAATCCCAGGTCACCAGGGACGTCTCCCCTGGGCCTAGCCTCCCTAAAGAGAAATAACCTTCCCATCGTGGTGACATTGGGTGGGATAGGTTCCTGTTATGCCAGTTTGGCCCTCTACCTTATAGCCTTTTATCCTAGCTACAAATTGTGCGATAACAGAGCTCAACCAACTAATTAGGTCTCTTGTTTGGAAATATGGGTCTCATCCCTTAAATGCAAACAACATCCTCATTGTTACATCCAACCTTAATATTAATATATTAACAAAAAAGAATAAAATGATAGAGAACAAGGAAGAAATGACTCATTTCTACCTAAAGGATAGTAATATTAATGCCCCTAGGTCAGATTGAGCCCTATCATCAGAGTCTCTTACATCTATCCTGATGAGAGTGCCTTTGAGTCTGAATGATAAGATAATAGGAATGGGTTATCTAGTAGATCACTTTCCTAAATATTATTGTAAATACAATCTTGAGAGAGAGAGAGAGATGTTTTTTCTTAAAATTTTCATGAGATCAGATATCTAAGGGATGATGAGTTATGATGTGAAGCAACTCACCTTTTTGGGAATATAAATCCTTATGCATAAACTCTTTCCTCGGTGAATGCCTAACCATGTATTAGATTGAAGAGAGGGGTCAAATTACTATAACACCAAGCATATGAAGCCGAGGCTATCTTAATATAGTGGCAAATCCCTATGGTGGGATGTAAATACACTTAGTTTCTTGTTTTTGGGTTATTTTTATAATTTGCGGGCTTATAAGAGTTTCGTTGTGTCTAGGTACTAGGAGTAGAAATAAAAAGGGGTACTAAAAATGCCACAAAAAATGGATTTGTGTGTGTGTGTGTGTGTGATATTTAGTAAAAATATGGTTTTTTTTAATTAGATAGATGTATTTAGAGGGGGTTTCAACAAAAGGATTTTGGGAGGTATTTTCTAATATCTAGTGAAATTAGGGGTTTTCTTTAATATTCCATGAACGAACATGCTATGTCATAGGTTCACTAAGTGAAGCCACTGTGAGGGAGATTTACTCTAAGGTGAATGTTTTGTGGACCAAAGTCACCCTAGGGGTCATCACTGCAATCACTGTTGCAAGGGAATTTGATGGAGTTGATGCAATAACAAATGTGATTCTTAGTCCTCCTTGTGTTTCCTCAGTTGTGACATAAGGAGACTTGCTAACTTCTTTAATAATGTTGTTTTCCTTGATGACATAACATAGTGGTTTGACCTCTACATTGTCCTAAGCCACCATCATTAGCTTGATGTAGGTGAAAATCATGTCTTTACTAGACTGAAATATGGGCCCCATTTGTTAATGTGTTCCATATGGATGTGCATGTATAGACTCTTGTTAATGAGTGTCTCCCACTAGACTATGAACTTAACATTGTTGTACCTAGAATCCACCTAATTCTTTGTCATGGCCCATGGTTTGAACTGAGTAGAAAAAATCCCCTAGTTGGGACCTAGTAAGTCTCACCCCTCCATTAGGCAAGTCACATGCATTGTTAGGGAACTAGGAAATATCCATATGGGAACTTGCTCCCATGGTTGTGTGCATCCATCATGGCCTCGAAAATATTGTTAAGGAAAAACCTCAATCAATTGAGGATTTGACCCTACAGACAAGTTGTGGAAATTATGAGTGTATCCATGGTGAATTCACCCTTGGAAGTTTTGCACATAACCTAAAGGTTCAAAATTTTTGCAAGCCATCTTCACTTGGGGATTGTTAATTTCCTTGATCGTAGTGCCCTTGCCTCCTCGTTTGATGCCACACTTCTCATATGGGTTATCTAAACCTATTTCTTCATTGCACTTGTTTCTTTAAAAGGAATAGGTGACAATAACAACATCCATGAACAAGTTAGTTAGATCATGGATGATCTCCTCTGTGATTTGGATATCTGTTCCCAACCAAATCACCGATGTCCCCCAAAGATGGTCATTTTCAGTAGATTCATGATTGTATTGTCTATGAGCTTATGTAATGATTCCTTCACCTTGTAGTGCACAACTTCGGTCTCACCCTTGGCATAATCACTTTACTTATCTACATGGAGGTGTGGAAAGATGGATGCATTGGTGAAGTCATGGTCAATTAACTTGATGGTCTCTGTATTTGGTTGAGCTTTTCCTATTTTTATAACCTCATGATCTCATGGTAGGGTGACTAGGTCTTGCATGAATTTCTCGACCTTCATCTTTTTTTTACTCATTGCCTCGTTGGACTAACAACCTCCTTCAATGACCCAATCTCTTGCACAAATTTAAATTCTCCAATTAAATACTAAGATTGAGTTTTCCATTTTAGAATATGTATAGATATTTTCAAGGAATATATGTCACATCAGTAAGCCTTAAATGACTATTGAAATTTCTCTTATTTATGTCATCGTCCTTTTTTTACCAATATTGGTAGGAAACACACTATATTCTTGTTATCTATTTGCAATGCACCCACTTGTACCAATCTACTCATCAGTGAAACTCATCCTTCAATGCAACATCCACTCTTATTGATTGTCCAACAACACCCTTGACCTTGGCATTGGATCTCCTACCATCCTAGTAGATCATCATTCACTTCTTGTGGTGCTTGCATTATGAAATCCATGTGTCCATTTGTGCTCTCACCATATTATACT
>SNQJ01S0038068.1:12180-31141 GCA_010110895.2 Picea sitchensis | reverse complement strand
CACATTGAAGTATAGTTTGTCATAGGTCTCATATATTCATGGTCCTAATACTTTAAGTTTTACTTACAACATAGTACTACCCTTGATAGCTTGAGCCCAAATGGTAAAAGAGCATTGCAACTCAAATATGCTCAATATAATATGGTAGGACGAGTCCTCTTTAAAAGGAATTATGATAGATTATTGTCGAGGTGCCTTAAATAAAAGGATGCTTAAAGGACTTTAAATGACTTGCACGATACACTGTTGGTCATCACCTTTTTTGGTGATGCCACTACTCATAAAATTCTTAGAGCTAGATAGTATTTCCCTACACTATTTAAAGATGCTCATGCCTATTTATGCAAGTGCGTCTTTACAAGAAAAAAAGAAACCCTTCTGTTCCATTGAACTCAGTTAATATTGATTAGCCTTTCAATTAGTGGGGTATTGACTTTAGTTGCCTTAGAAATATTAACTCTTCTATGGGGTATAAATATATTTTGATAGCCATTGTACTAAGTGAGCTAAATACATTCCTACAAAAAACCACTATCGTTAAGATAGTTATCAAATATCTTGAGCAGAACTTCATAACCAAATTTGGTGCCCCCAAAGGCATTAATATTAGACAATGCCAAAAGTTTTAGTTCTATTGAGTTTACAACCTTTGCCATGGATGCCAAAATAGTCCTATAATACTCTTCCAGTTATCCAACGGGAATGAATAATAACAAACAAGCTCTACAGAGGCTATGGATGCCTGATAAGTCGTATCACATTGAAGTTGGCGAACATGATTGGAGTAGTGAAGGCTCAAGGAAGAGAAACCATCCGGATTGAGCCTGGTGATTGCAGTTACGTTACGAGCATTATCACGCTATTAGCCATGAAGGGAAAGTGTTATTCACATTCCAACCGGTGACTGTGATTGTGAAAAGGTGTATGAGCCGAGCAAAAGGACAAGCCATTGCTCTATCACTCACGAAAGGAGAAAACTGTTATTAGTAGCCCTCATGATTGTTAAGGGAGAATCATTAGTTATGCATTGCCATCACTCGCTCATCTATGAGTGATAAGGGATTCTGCCTCAGCCTAGTGTGCACAATTGTGTCATTCGAAAGGTGAGGAACAGACCTTTACGCACATATCACTGTCGATGGTTGGTATGCATAGAACGTAAATCAAGCCTGATATCCACAACCAGGATAGCAGTCTTATACGTTGTAAAAGGGATACACAACTAATTACACTATCAACCCATCTTGTGGATTGGTAATTTGTCTGAATCAACATGACAATAACAACAAGAAATCCTCCAACTAAGGATCAAGTAATGGCATATGCTAAAGTTCATTTTCCAATTGCAAAAGAATCTATTCATCTCATTGTGCTAGTACATCATCATTCACTCTAGCCATGTGAGGACTCCATATGGTGAATTTAGTAGCTATATGGGTATTGGAGTCTCATTCGAGGAGTCATGCCACTCCACAGGGGTGAAAACCCTAGTTTTTGTAGATAGTCACAATTGGACCCGAGGTGAACCTAATGGTTGGGTCCACCTAAGTTGCACAAGATAATATACATAAATGTAAGGCTTTGGTGTCGTTTTGAGATGTATTGTATGTGGAGAGATATACTCTATTTTGGTATTTTTTTTAATGTACTTTGTTAAATTGTATTATTGCATAGCCAACTTTGTAATAAAGTTTGATTTATTACATAAGGTAATGGGGTATATTACCATTTTTTATTTTTTTATTTTTTTGCATATGGATGAATGATATGGTTATGAATTGCTTTTTTTTGCTTTTTGCAAATGCACAAAGGGTAGGTATATAAAATAGATATGTTAGTCTATGAACTAATATGTCCTAGCATGCGCCTTAGATGAGGCTTTCCCTTTATGGATTGTTGCCTAGTTTTATTTACAAAACTAATTTGGTTGATGTTAAACTACGATGGTCCCTTATTGGTCATCACTTTCAAACCACGGTCTCCAAGATTGTGCCAACAAATGGTTCCATTTCTAGTAGTAGTCCATTCACTGATGTCACAGAATGATAAAGAAGTTTACATAGAAGGATTTGGAGGAATTGTTTGATTGTCGCATTCACCTTTTCATGAGATAGGAATCTCTATGATTTTGAATTTAAATGGAAAGGTTTAAAAATGACTTATGTTTGAGTGTCCATGAGATCTTTTGGGTTGATTTCTCAGTGATGCTCTTTGAGTGGCTATGAAAACTCAAGGAACCCATGACACACTAGGTGGGAATGAAAGAATATTTGTTGGAGTGCCAAAAATTTGGTTGTGCTACAAAAGTGGGATGATTAGATATCTCATGCTATTAATTACTAACATTGTTGATGGATGCATCATTCATAAGTTGCAATTGAAATCCGCACCTCGCAATTGTGGGTAGAAGACCTCTTTAAAAGGGGTCCTCACATAAGGTTGTTTGAGGAGATCCCCATGTGAATCAAAATATTGGTAGTAGAGGAGAGGATGATGGTGTTTTCTCCTAAAATGGAAGCATAAAACATCTCATGCTTAGGGGTGCACATGGCTAGGTCAAGATGATCAAGATGAATTGGTTGATGGGTAAGAGCTATGGAAGATGAAAAAGTAATAGAAAGAGAGGAAAGAGTGGTGAGTGTTTGAAACAAATGAAAGAAAAGAGGAATAGAGAAGCATATGAGGGTGGTGGAAGCCAACTACGATTGGAGAACATGAGGGTGAGTGGGGAGATATCTCTTAGGAGGCTAGAAGAAATGGAAGGTAATTTAATAGGAAAACTCCCTTAGGACCAATGCAATAGAGGCACACCCTCTAAAGGAGAAGTGTGGGTTGTCAACACTTACATAGAAAAATAGGCTATAGTGGAAGTGTAGTCAGAAGATCCCCTCTTTGAGTTAGAAAATCCTAGAATTAAAATTTCAACCCTAGAGAAACAATCTTATGACTCACTCTAGGGTGTGTACCAACAATTTGGAGACATATAAAAGAGCTAGAGGAACCATTATAGGACAATATCCATCCCCTATGTTTTCTAGTCCTAGAAAGGTACATTCTTCTTTTCTAGCAGTTTATAATTCATTTGTGATTATAGTGCAAGACAACAACATGTAGGAGGGCATAGTGGTAAGAAGAATAATAGTAAATTTCACCGAACTATAGGTGTTTGGAACCCCAAATTTGTTCAATGACTAGGTCCACAAGGGTTTACAGTTGGTGCAAGAATGGCACATACAAGGTTGTGGCTCTTAGATTTCACCAGGTAAAGAGAGGAGTATGGAAACCAACAATGGTTCCTATCAAAGGTGTATGGAATGAAATGGGGACCTTGACAGATGGTGCAAAGATAATGGAGTTTCATACTACCTTACAAGGTCATGGATTACAATGGTACATGAGATATGTGCAAACCATCATGTTTGGGATAACTTGAATTTTCAATGAAACACAATTAGCCTTCCTTGGGAAATTCTAGAATCCAAAGTCAAAAATACATATTTGTGTAGACCTAAAAGAAATTAAGCAATAGGAAGGGGATAATTCCTAGGAACATTCCTAATGATTCCAAGAAGTAATGGCAGCCGACTATTGTTCTAACTTCCTCTATAATAGCATAGTGAGTGGTTTATTGGAGGCCTTCTTCCAATGACAAATGTTCCCTTGATGCATCATAAAATAAGTACTATGAGAGAAGCACTAGAGAAGGAAGGATAGAACAATAAGAGGATACCCTACCCCCATAAGAGAGAATACTATAGCAGAGTATAGAAACAATAAAAATATTTCAACCCTCTATGAAAGTTCCAAGGATGACACAAGTGTAGAATTAGCTTTATTCCCTAACATAGAAACTCTTGGAGTTGATAAATGATAAAGCAACATGAGAAAAGGCACACAATAGTAGACTACAACATGTTGCATAAAGAAGTTGGTAAGTAGAAATAAGGTTAATGAACCATCAACCATAGGTTCTATTGCAAGTCGTAGAATGGTGTGAGATATGTAAGGCATATGGAAACCTACCCCCACAATAATGCCCAATTTTGCAAAAAATTACCTCCATCTTAATGAAATTATTCTATGAATCCTAGAAGACAACCACACATAATATATACAATTGTTGGGCTCTACAAGCCTAAGGATAGGTTTGACAAAATGATATTTTAGGTAAAAGAGGAATGACCTTGAATGGGTCATGGAAACTATACATTTAAAGGAGGTAATGGTGGAAGAGGTCACAAGGGTAGAAGAAATAGAATGATTAGATGTTGTAATTGTGACAAGATTGAAAAAATATCACGAAAATCTCTTAACCACCATTAGCCATGGTGCAACCACTATTGCATTGTAGGTCATAATACCAAATATTTCCATATCTTATTAGAAAATGAGAAGATCCAAGTCAAAGGAACACTAACCAAGTTAGTGTTAAACATTGACCAAATGATTCCCCCAAAACATCTAAGATACATATAGTGACTAGTAGGGAACACAGATAGGCAATGACCAACATAACAAGGATCCTTGATATATGAAAAAAGCAACATAGAAGAAACTAGATTTAGTGCCATGAAGAAAAATAATTTTGTCAAAGAATCATTGGAAATCATGCATTGTATATAGGTGTCACTGCAACTAAATATCGTGGTAAGCACCCCATAATACTTCCCCTAGATCACACCATGACATTAACATTATACACCTCTTCCTTGGATGATGTAGAAGCAATATATGAGTTCCTATGGGTGTTTTTCAAAATATTTGAGATGATGGAAAGTTATCCAAAAGGTTGTGCACTAACTTGAAGCAACTAGTGTAGGGGTATGAGGAGACATGTGCTCACCTACCAGAATGCACATCATAATGCATTAATAAGAAAAGAAGAAGAGGAGGTTGTGAATTCAAATTTAATGCTAAAATTAATAGATATGAGGTGAAATATGTCATCAATCTAGGATGCAACATGAATCCTACTCAATTACTCATGGAAGTTGATGGGTAGCCCACAACTAGTATACTCACCAATTTTGTTGTGATTAGTAAATCAATACCACATATTCCCATTAGGATAGGTGGAGAACATATAGACATCTATTTTTGGCATGAAACTAAAGTTGATTTCAAGGTAATCTAAATGTTGGATGACAAGGACCCTTACCCAACTCTGTGGGAATTTAATGGGCATACAAAAATGAAGTGATCATCAACCTAAATAATGGAAATATGCCCTTCAAGAATACGTGTATCAAGGTGGTGCAACTTATTGATTTGTACCAATTAGGTACATAGTATGGATAAATGACATGGAGGGATGGATGATTGCATCTTTGTATTTGCAAGGGAAGATCCTAGTAGTTTGGTAATTCAAGAGGTTTATGATAGAACAACTTATGCAATGACTATGGAAGTATCATAACATATGGCACTACAAGCTAGCATAGTGCTTGTTCATTTGACCTATATTCTAAAGTGGGGTGGCGTGATTAGTAGAATAGGAATCATGAGCTTAGTAACTCGCATTGCACAACTATAATTAAGGAGATTCATTGGATTGGTACCAAGGTGAACAACACACCAGTCTTTGAGGGGATTGGATACCTTTAAATAATTTATTTGTGGGGATTGACTATATTTAAATAATTCCTGATCAAATGAAAGATATTTTTCCCCTCAAGTTGTGGTCGATGACTATGGATTTTGCAATGAGATAAAATCCAACAAGATGGAATGATACCCATAAAGTGAAATATACCTGATCCCGCTGATCAGGATATCTACTATGGATCTAGTGTTCTATCTCACAAATCTGATACACTAGGGGTTTCTGGATGTGTTTTATCTTCAGATCTGATACTCTGGGGGTTTATGGATGTGTTTTTGTTATGTGCTTGAGATGTTTTGTGGTTGTTGCATGTGCATGTTATATGTTATGGTTTAAATAGTATATATATGATGCATGAAGAAATAAGGAACATCAACCGCCCAATAATATGTATTATGAGATTCAAGCATGGAAATACAATGAAATACTGGAAATATAGAAGATAGTCTTCAATTAGATCTCATGGATCATCACTGGATTACAAGAAAATAACCTAAAACACATGTGATCAGAAGATGAAGGAATATTTGATGCATGCACGGATAGATCGGAAAAATCAGTGGTTCCGGAGAGGCACGATAACCGCTACAAACTGAAAAACTCGTCCGGAAGGTTATACCTGTTAGAATGAACTGGAAAATGTCCCAATAAAAGTGACCTGGCCTCTATAAGGATATTGGCGACTGTCGGATGACAAATCTGGCCTATGATGCTCTGGATCTCGTCCCTTGGGGGTCTGTACACCTCCTGTCTCTCTAGATGTGTTCCAAATTATTCCACCAATGGAATCGGCTGCTATAGGACTCAAAGCGATTGCCTCGTAAAATGTGGAACTGGGTCAGAAGGGTTTCCCCATATCTGCTCTAACGCTCTGTCTATAACCCCAATTGTCCTTCCAAAAGAGTTTCACCCTAAATGGATGAATGATGTGCTCTAAAGGATTCCACTGTCTGAATCTAATGGAAAGTGGCTCAATCTATGCGCCCTGGATGGATCTCAATTAGGTCGGAAGGAAACTGCAATCCAAGCTCTGATCTCATGCAACTACACAAACCCTCTATCTGACTTGCACCCCCCTGGTTGAGCTGCGCAACACTGATAACTGGCTACTCCTAAATAGCACAGTGAAATACCTGGATGGTATCTCTGATGGGCTAGGGTGTGTCTCTCAACACTAAAACCAATCAATGGTGGTGGTTTCCTCTAGAAATCCATAAAACAGTAGAAGTCGAATCTCTTCCTCCTCTGGGAACTCTCAACATCAAATCATAACAATGCATAATGAGGAATTAGGTCGAATTCCTCCCTTTATAGTCTTCCTGATATAATTCACCATTGACCTCACTTAAGCTAGGTTTTTTTCCTCCTAGGGTGAATAATTAATTAATTAAGTCCCCCTTTAGCACCTTTTCATTCTAATTCTTCGTTGACTTAGGCTTAAGTGACTTTTACTATGCTTTTTGGCTTAATTCGTCATTTAGCCACCAAATCACCCTTATTTATCCCTTTTTTTCCCTATTTGTGCCTGACTATAGTCTACGAGAACACATAGACTACCAAGTCACTCCCTACTGGCCTACTCTTGGGAACGGGACATCACATTCCTCCCTTCCCGAGATTGCTTGTCCTCAAGCAACATCAATCCTGGGTGCTACAAAATATGTTCTCCCTCCCATGTGGCATCTTCCACTGGAAGACCCCTCCATCTAACCAAGAAATCCCTGATGGCCCTGCTCCTCAACCTACGCTCTCTTTTCTCCAACACCTCCTTTGGCACTAGCTCCAACTGGCCCTCCTCATCCAAGGGTAGCAACTCCTCTAAAATACTAATATGTTGTCCCATGGCCTTTTTAAGGCAAGAGACGTGAAACACATTGTGAATCTTTCTACCCTCTGGTATCTCTAGCTCATATTCCACCTCTCCTATCCTCCTGATGAATCTCTATGGACCATAAAACTTTGGCTTCAACTTCTCTTCTCCACTCCTCTTCAAGGAGGATTGTCTGTATGGTTGTAATCGCAGAGAAACCAAATCCCCTACCTCAAAACTGTGCTCGAATCTGTGTCGGTCTGCATAGATCTTCTTTTGGTTCTGAGTCGTCGGCAAGTTCTCCCTCACTTCCTGCAGAATCCTCTAACTCTCCTCCACCCAGTCTTTGGCCCCTAGGACCCTGTTGTCCCCAAACACAGTCTCTACAAAGGAGGGTACATCGTATCCATACAATGCCCTAAACGGTGACATCCTGATAGACATATGGCAAGTTGTTTTGTAGCAATAATCACCCATGTGCACCGCTGCCCCCCCACATAGTTCCTCATATACCCCTCCACCCATTTATTGATGATCTCTATCAGTCCATTTGTCTATGGGTGGTAGTTGGTACTCGTATCTAGCTCTGTGCCTGTCAACCTAAAAATCTCCTGCCAAAACGCATTGATGAAGCGTCCATCTCTATCACTGACTATCTGCCTGGGTAATCCATGCAATCGAAATACCTCCTTAAAAAAAAAATCTGCTACCTGTATGGTCTTGTAGTCCGTGGGTATGGAAAAGAAATGTGAAAATTTGGTCAGCCTGTCGACCACCGCAAATATACATTCCATGCCCTGCACTTGAGGAAGGCCTGTAATGAAATCCATAGAAATGTTCTCCCATTTCTGCTCTGGAATGGGTAGAGGTTGTAGCAACCCTACAAGGTGTGTCTACTCAGACTTGTTCCGCTGACAAGTCATGCACTCCTAGATTTGTTTCAGCACATCATCCTTGAGACCCTTCCATGAGAATCTCTCCCTGATCTACCTTTATGTTTTGAAGTACCCTTGATTCCATGTTGTAAGCGAATCATGACACACCTTAAGAATTTTCCCCTTCAGGGTAGATTCTGGAACCAAGTAGATCTAGTCCTTGTAGAAAATGATATAATCAATAACCCGGTATATATCATCAACCACCTATCCATGCATTACCTCACAAGAAAATTTACTTTTGGAGTACTCCACCAACAAATGATCTTTCCAATCTGTACAAATGTCCATCATCGAACATCTTGTTGGCCTCCTGGACAAGGCATCTGCTACGATATTCCTTTTCCCCTTGACATACTCAATGTCAAATTCAAAGGCTTGGATCTTTGAGAACCACTTTTTTTGTCTCTCATTGAAATCTTTCTGGTCTAGGAAATACTTGAGACTGTTATGATCAGTCTTCACTACAAATATGTTGCCTACCAAATACTGCTTGAATTTGGTTAAAGCATGCATGATCGCTAGCATTTTCTTGTCATAAATAGGATAGAGTCTCTCTGAATCGTTGATCTTCCTGATCTCAAACACAATGGGGTGGCCTCCCTGCATCAAAACTGCTCCAATCCCCACCCCTGATGTGTCGCACTCTAAGACAAATGACCGCGAGAAGTCTGGAAGGGCTAGAACAGGGCATGTGCTCATAAGCTCCTTCATTTTGTCAAATGTTTGTTGTGACTCTTCTGTCCAATGAAAAGCACCTTTCTTAGTCAAGTCTGTGAGTGGTGCTCCCAAATATGAAAATCCCTTGACGAACTGCCTATAGTAACTACATAACCCAAAGAATCCTCTTAGCTCCGTGAGGTTCTTGGGCATTGGCCAATCCAAAATGGCCCTGATATTTTCCTGATGAACCTGTACTCCCTTCTCACTGATGATATTCCCTAAGTATAGTAGTTCTCTCATGCCAAATTCACATTTGGACTCCTTGGCATATAATGACTGTGACTGCATAATATCCAAGACCTCCCCCAAATGTGCCAGATGCTCATCCCATGTCTTGTTGTAGATCAGTATATCATCGAAGAATACTAGAAGGCACTTCCTCAACTGCCCCCTAAAGATGTGGTTCATGCAAGACTGGAAAGTGGCTAATGCATTGGTCAATCCAAACGGCATGACCAAGAACTCAAAGTCTCTGAAATGGCATCGAAAATTTGTCTTCTCAATGTCCTTCTCCCTGATGTTGATCTGATGGTATCCTGACTGTAGATCAATCTTAGTGAAGAAAACTGTCCCATGTAACCCGTCCATCAGCTCATCTATGCATGGAATGGGGTACCGATTCTTGATCGTTTTCTTGTTGAGTGCTCTGTAATCGATGCACTTCCATAATGTGCCATCCTTCTTCAGTACAAGAATGACTAAAGATGCAAAAGGATTCATGTTGGGCCTGATGTGCCCCATTGCAAGAAATTCTTTGATTTCTTTCTCAATCTCATCCTTGAATTTCTTGGGGTGCCTATAGGGCACTGTGATCACTGGTGTAGCCGCTGCCTCTAACTCAATCTTCTGCTCAAATCCCCTGTTGGGCGATCTTCCTGGTGGTATTGGCCCAAATACTAGCTCATATTGACCTAGAATCTCTCTGATCAAAGGATGGTAATGTTCCCTACCCTTTGAATCCTTTCGCGTGGTGATCAAACACTCTGTTGTGTAAGACACATCACCGTGATGAAATATTTGTTCCATCCTCTTTGTCGATATGGATCAAGGTGCCCCTGTAGACATGCCTCTCAACACAACTCTCGATCCAATGGCATCTCTAAAGCTCATGGTCAACATCTGATAGTTGAACCTGATCTCCCCCAATGAATATAACCACTGTACCCCCAACACATCATCAATATCTGATAGGTCAACTACATAGAAGGTGTTTGTCAAGGTTTAGTTGCCCAGTTTGACCTCTAGGTCTGAGTTCATGTCCAAACATGTCATCGTGTATCCATATTCCACTTCTACGTGGAATCCCTCAAACTCCTCAGTGCGTAACCACCTCCTGGATACTAAGGATGCATCTATGAAGTTGTGGGTGGCCCCACCATCAACTAAGGATGTCATACATTTCCCCTGTACAAGGCCTTTGAGCCTGAGATTGTTGTACCTAGGTACTCTTGAAAGGGTGGCTATGATTCCCCCTTTCACCTCTTTACAAGGTTTTGTCTCCTCCTTGGGTTGTGCCCCTGCCCGTATCTAAGGTTTCTTCGGCTTCTGCTCTGGCTCCTAAGTGGTATCATCCTATGAATCATTGTCTATCTATGCCCCTATATCCTCATCCTCCTCCTCACTACCTGATTCCACTTCAATGTAGTGGAGTTGTCCCTTTCCCAGGCATCTATGCCATGGGACCCAAGGGTCTCTGCAAGAGAAGCAAATCTTCTTCCTCATCAACTCCAATCTCGTATCATCATCCAACTTGGGCTTACCCTTCCATTCCCTTTGAGGATTCTTTTGATCCTTGTCTCTCTGTGGTACAAAGGGTTTGGTAAAGGGTTTAGTTTTTGGCACAGAGTCTGCCAAATCTCTAGTGCATCGAATGGTATCCTGCAAGAGGTGTGAGGTTGGTATGACTTCACCCATCCTCTCAAGGGTTCCGTGATCCCTTCAGTGAATAACATGATCATTTGGGGCTCGAATATATCTGTCACTGCCACTTCTACCCTCTGAAACTCTGATATGAATGTCTCTGATGTTCCAGTTTGTCTCAACTGGGCTAGATCTCTGAAATGGATCTATGGATCCCTCTTGTCAAATCTATCCATGAGTCTCTCTGTGAACTCTCTGTTAGAGGTGATGCAATTGTGGCCCAATGTCACCAATCCATGATACCACCACTCGTGTGCCTCACCCTCCAAGTGTAAGGTAGTAAAACTGATGGCTTCTAACTCGGTCATCTAGTTGAGCTTGAAGTAGGTGTCTAGCTTCTATAACCAAGCTCTAGTGATGCATTTGGACAATCCGTCAAAAGAAGGTATGGTGAGTTTACCAACTTTTTGGATGAAATCAATGTTATGCCTCTGTTGTTGCTACAACCCTCCTCTCTATGGCTCTCTGGGGCGGTTCCTGATTCTGAGTCCACAATACTCGACTAAGGTCATATCCTAATGGAAGTCGCGTCCCAATGTTGCATACTCCCTCTGATACTCTGCAATTTCCTCTGCGTGAGTGGGTGGTCTCTGTGTTATCGACATCTGTGTTGCTACCGGGGGTGCCCTATGGAAATTGGGAAACAAAGGTCATGGAATCCTACTCACAGAGGTGTGTGTGCGAGTGGGTGACTGGGGTCTATTGTCTGCCCCTCAGTTCCCTGTGCTGCATGTGGGGCTTGTGTGCCCAGGATGCCCACCATAGCCAATCTATCAGCCACCTATGCCAAGGACTGAGACATGGTCGGTTGACTAGCTAACATATCACTGATAACCTGCATGAAGGTTGCCTCTGGTTCCATGGGGGGTTTACCACTTCCCTCTGGTCATTCATATCTATCTCCTAGCATCATCTCAGCCTTGCACTCATCCTCACGCTCTGCTCTTCTCTCTGCTTCTCTATGTGCCTCTTCCTCTTCCTCTGAACTGGGAGGGAAAGGAGGAAAGTCAGGCCTAGGCCTTCTTTCCTTGCACCTGTTGTAAGTGACATATTCGTCACCTAC
This sequence comes from Picea sitchensis, assembly GCA_010110895.2. Lineage (NCBI taxonomy): Eukaryota > Viridiplantae > Streptophyta > Pinopsida > Pinales > Pinaceae > Picea > Picea sitchensis. Next base: position 19,088 of record SNQJ01S0038068.1, on the reverse strand, counting down.
GTGCTCACGACCATCTGGGTCTTTTGTTGTACTCATTTTCTTTAGTCACAGGCTGGAAGGAATAAAGCTATGATACCACTGAAATATCCCTGATCCCACTGATCAGGATATGTAGTATTGATCTAATGTTTTGTCAAATAGATCTGAGACACTGGGGGTTTCTGGATGCATTTTATCTTCAGATCTGATACTCTAGGGGTTTCTGGATGCATTTTAGTTATGTGCTTGACATGTTTTGTGGTTGTTGCATGTGCATGTTATATGTTATGGTTTAAATAGTATGTATATGATGCATGCGGAAATAAGGAACATCAACCACCCAATAATATGTATTATGAGATTCAATCATGGAAATACAATGAAATACTAGAAATATAGAAGATAGTCTTCATTTAGATCTCATGGATCATCACTGGAATACAAGAAAATAACATAAATTACCTGTGATCAGAAGATGAAGGAAGATCTAATGCATACACAGATAGATCGGCAAAATCGACGATTCCAAAGAGGCACGATAACCACTACAAACTGGAAAACTTGTCTGGAAGGTTATACCTGTCGAAATGGGATGGAAATTGTCCCAATAGAAGTGCCTTGGACTCTAGAAGGATACTAGTGACTGACGGATGACAAATCTGGCCTTTGATGCTCTGGATCTCGTCCCTTGGGGGTCTGCGCACCTCCTGGCTCTCTGGAGGCATCCCAAATTATTCCACCAACGGAATCAGCTGCTATAGGACTCAAAACGATCGCCTCACCAAATGCAGAACTAGTTCAAAAGGATTTCCCCATATATGCTCTGATGCTCCATCTATAACCCCAACTGTCCTTCCAAAATATCTACGCCCTAAATGGATGAATGATGCATTCTGAAGGATTCCACCGTCTGAATCTGATGGAAAGTGGCTCAATCTATGCGCCCTTGCTGGATCTCAACTAGGTTGGAAGGAAACAACAATTCGAGCTCTGATCTCATGCCGCTACACAAACCCTCTATCTGACTTGCGCCCCCATTGGCTGAGATGCACAACACTGATAACTGGATACTCCTTAATAGCATGGTGAAATACCTGGATGGTATCTTTGATGGGCTAGGGTGTGTCTCTCAACATCGAAACCAATCAATGGTGGTAGTTTCCTCCAGAAATCCACAAAATAGTAGAAGTCGAATCTCTTCCTCCTCTGGGAACTCTCAACATCAAATCATAACAATGCATAATGAGGAATTAGGTCGAATTCCTCCCTTTATACTCTAGGTGCTTTACCTCCTAAGGTGAATAATTAATTAATTAAGTCCCCCCTTTAGCACCTTTTCGTTCTAATTCTTCGTTGACTTAGGCTTAAGTGACTTTTCCTATGCTTTTTGGCTTAATTCATCGTTTAGCCACCAAACCACCCTTATTTCTCCCTTTTGTTTCATGTTTGTGCCTGACTATAGTCTACGGGAAAACATAGACTACTAAGTCACTCCCTGCTAGCCTACTCTTGGGAACGAGACATCACATAAAGACTCCTTTAAGCCCTTGGAAGAAGTGAAACCTACCATGTTCACCCATTTTTACCTAGACTAAATAGAATATTAGATAAGTGGTGTAGTTGTGCTCTACAATGACCAATTAAACCCCTGGAACCACAAAGAGAAGTGCATAAAGGGGTGAGCACAAGCTCGGTATGTTGAAACCATGTGGGTGCATTTTTTCCAGCATACCTTTTGATTGATCCCCTAAGCATGGTATGTCTTGGAATAATTTCATTGCTAGACACATGACTGAAATAGCACACAATAATAGTTTTGTGTAACATTCCCATATATAGATAGGCATTATGTTGTGTCTATTTATCTACATTAAATTAAAAAAATATATATTTACACCTAAGATAACTAGATAGAAATCTCTAGTCTATCTCAAGCATATATAATCGATTGCGACCAAGGTAAGGGATCCTTCACTTGAACTACTACCCTATTGTATCAAGGTATTGCAAGAGGACCTAAAGAAATAAAATCCCTTGGATAAGTTGAGGCACATAAGGTTTCATGTATTTGAAGGAGAAAGGCATACATTGACCCCAAATGCACGAGCCAGAGAAATCTACAAGGAATTTCTAAAATTTAAAAATTTGAACATAGGGATAGAAGAGGATCCTTACTAGCTCCATGGGGGATTATTAGGATGATCTGACCTTTATAGAGGTTATAGTTTTGTGGCATGAATATGCAGACCTATTTCCAAATAATTTCACTAAGATGAAGGAGATCTTACGGGATATTAGAGAGATGAAGATTGAACTAAAGTTAGATGTGAATCTTGTAGATGTTATCCATACCTCATGAACCCATAAGTAAAGAAGAAATAAAAGGTAGAAATCAACAAAATGTTAGATGCCAAACTCATCTTTTCTATGGAAGAATTAGACTAGATATGACATATTGTTATCCAAAACAAGACCAATCCAAGGAAATGTGAGCTTGTGTAGAGTTTCTCCAACTGAATGGGACCTTGTAGCAGGGCATGAATTCTATTCCTAAACTGATGGATTTTTAGGCTACCACCAAGTCTAAATCATAGAGGAAGATAAGAAAAAGACAACATTCACCACAAAATGGGGATCATATGCATGCAATATGATGCCTTTAGGATTGAAGAATGATCTCAACATTAGGTAGTTCATCCATAATTTCCTAAAAGTATAATTAGATGATTAGACTTGTATAGCCTACTCGAATACAATATTGACATGTTGCACCTAATGTTGGAATGCTATCTACAGCTACAATTATCATTGATTTAAAGAAAAGAATATCTTTTACACTTGTGGGGGTGCTACTAAAATATGTGGCATGTTGTGATGGTGTTCATGTGGATGTCACAAAAATAGAAGTCACTCAAAATATTCCAGTGTATCTTCTATACAATTGTAGGGGTGCTACTAGAACATGTAGTATGTCACATTGGTGTACCCGTTGATCTCACAAAAACATAAGTCGTCATCAATTAACTAGCTCTGACAAATGCACACACCATGCATTCTATGCTAGGTCATATAGGGTACGACTGTAAGTTTATTAAGCTACCAACCATTATGATTCCACTGGAAAAACTGTTAAAGAAGACAACAAACTTTTCATGGACTCAAGCATGTGAGGATCCCTTCAATTTCTTGAAAGAAAAGATGAGTAGTGCTCCAATCTTGGTATTCACTGCTTAATAGAGTTTCACTTTCATGTATATGCATTTGGATTTGTGCGTTGAACCATATTATCACAACGAAGGGTAGGTGGACTTGACCATCCCATCCATTTTTCAATTAGGAAGTTGGACAAGGCCCAACAGAATTACATGACCATTGAAGGGGGAAGTTTGGAAATGATCTATGCACTCTAGAAGTTTTAGAAATAGCTATTGGGAAGTCATTTTAAGTTCTTCACAAACCACTCATCCTTGAAGTATCTAGTAAACAAGTGGGTATTAGAAGGTCACATATGCAGATAGTTGCTCTTATTCCAAGAATTTGACTTGGAGATCATTCTAAAGCTTGAGAAGCACACAATGGGGTTGCTTTAGTAGATGACCAATTACTAGATGAAAATCTATTTCAAATTAAGTTTTTTCCCAGCGACCTACAAGAGATTGTTTTATTGTTGACCTTAGGACAAGCACCTTAGGGGCACACAACAACCCAAAAATGGTATTGTGTTGCAAACATAGTAGATTATACATTGATTGTAGGCTAGTTATACAAACTGGACGAAGTCATTGGGAATTACATCTTAGATAATGAATGCATAGATATTCTATGGAAATGCCACAACGGGGTTTTAGGTGGCCATAACAATGGAAAATCGACAGTAAGCAAGATCTTACGAGAAAGGTTATGGTGGGCCATGGTGTACCAAGATGTGAAGGAGTACACCAAGAGTTGTGATATCAACCAAAGGATTAGGTCACCTCATGTTGGGACAAGAGACCATTACACTTAGTATTCATGACACAACCCTTTGACAAATGGGAAGTGGATTTCATTGGACCCATTTACCCCCATATTCAATACTCAAGGAATGGTGCATTATTACTGTTATCAAACAAACCCTCACTTCTTGAGGTAATGTCATAAAAGTCAAGCGAGGCTTTGGTGTAACTAAGAGGGAGTCATTGTCACTTCACTAACCCTCTTCTACACTTTATGATGGATCTCCTCTGACTCAAGGGGGGATTTCCCTGAGATAAGATTGCTAGGATTTTAGGGAAATGAATTACAAGGTGTTTTGAAGAGTAAATCAAACAAAACAATTTAAAAAGGATTAAGAGTATGTAGTTGATGGAAAGATTGGAGAATAGTGTCTTTCCAATGGGCATATGGGGTCAACTAAGGCTCATTTTTTAGAAATTATAAGTGAAACTAAAATGATAATTAGTCTATTCCACTACAAACCCTAATAAATTACCCTAGTTGCTCATCAAGGTTCAAGAAGATCAAGGGGAAATTCCTCCACTAAGATTCCTCTAATCGCTTTGAGAAGGGATCCATCAAAGAAATTAGAAGAGGGTTCGCCACCATCACTAGAGAAGTAGAACCACACTTGATATCATCCATAAATGAAATCCACAAGGAAATGAAGAGAACCACTTATTCATCCAAACACACACAAAATCATTCATCCATTGATCATCCATCCATTATGAAGCATCCACAAGCTAACATATTCAAGAGGGCTCTAACTAGCCATCCATAGCACAAAAGAAAAGGGTAAAAGTCTCCAACACTTTTTCACTTAAATGCTAAGAGATTTCTCCCCCAATCCAACCATGAGTGATAACAAGGAAGGCCACCTTTAATTATAGAGTGATGCTCACCTTTCTTTACAAGAAAATAACAATATTTCATGAGAGGTCCCAGAATTTAGGTGAAGAAAAGTAAAATACAATTCTACTACAACTAACTACAATAACATGGGGTCGTTAAGCCACATGTACAATGATCTAAACCAAATAGCTCCAAAAGAGAAGGATGTCTCCATAAATGAGGGAAGAATGAGTGTCAAAGGTGCAAAGTTGGCCTCCAAAAACCCTCTAAAAGGTGTATCTCCATGAAATCTTCAAACAAAATGCAAACAAACCTTATAGGCTTCCTCCAAATTTGGACGTGTGAGATTTCAATGGTGGAGACGTCCTCAAAATCATGATCAAACCCCTTCCAAAGGGACATCGCCACAAAATAGGCAAATCAATCAAACCTCCTAGGGTTCCATTCAAAGGTGACAAGGATCAATAAGAAATGAGTGTAGCCCTCAAAGTGCACGAACCTTCAATGATAGTTCCATCAAGCAAGGAGTGATGTCCAAAAAGGGGATCCAACCCAACATAAAGCCAATGTTTCTACAATGTGTACATTCTCCAAGTGAAGTGTGATGAGGGTCACCATCTCTTTTTGTGCTCTTCATTATCGGATGTTGGACCAAATCATGCCACAGAATGTGCACCTAAAACCCCACAAAGGCTGAGCGCCCTTCAATACTGTGCACTAACTCCTCTCAAGACCGGATATAAGTGCCACTTACCTATTCTTGGTTTAAGGTTCTCTTCTAGTAGTAGCCCATAAGATGGGCACAGGAAGGGCTTCTTAAGTGCAATTCATACAAAATGTCTCTCATATCGCTGGGTTAAGACTTTCCATCCTTCCTCTGTCAATATGCTTCAAACAGGCCTGTTATAGTGAGGATGTGTTGTGGCATATCCTCAAGCAATCATACTCATGTAGAAGTATTTTAATAGAAGAATAATAGTACTTAGCTTGGCCAGTCATTACACAATGTAGGAAATGTTTTGAAAACATCCTTCTTCCAACCTGCCTAGCCTGGGATTTGCTTGACTGGCCAAAATGATTACAGACTCAAACCAGTGTTGATTCAATGCTTGTAATATCACTTAAACTTTGTGTTAGAGATAATGCCTAATTAATGCTACATACTAGAGTTTAGGGATTGGATTGGGTTTGCTGGAGGATATTGAGAGATTCTCTCAACCTCTCCCTCCAAGAAGTGGAATAAGTTGGATCTCACAATACTTATTTAAGTATGATGTATCTCAGGTTATGGATCAATAATACAATACTATTTTTCTGTGTATAAGATTGTGCAATGGCTACTATCCAATTCTCAATACTTTGACCTCCAGCCAATCCATGATACCAGCCCTGGAGCGTTCTTATTCATTTGAAAGGTCCTTTTTTACACTGATAGATGAATGTGTTAACTTTCTCCTACAATTATACTTTCTGCTATCTATGTTGCTGCACTTATCTCTTTATAAAAGCATCCTTTCTATCACTGTCAGCCTACCTGAACGATGCCGTGTTTAGTATTAATTCTAGTTCCAGGAACTTATCTACCGCCTCTTGATCTAGCACCAACTCCACAAATGTGCCATCCAAGAAGACACATCATAAATGCGTTGCACCAAGGAGAGGCTCCTCCATGGCGCAAACCAATTCATCATGATGAAAATCACATTGCAACCCATGTACAGAATGGTGGATAACAATTACCGTAATAAAATATTTGATCAGATGGCTAGAAGCAGCCCCAGTATAGGACTGCGCAACCTACACGGCAGTGAAGTTCTTCTTCGAGAACATTATCAAAAGGTTTGGTTTCCCACAAAGTTTAACAAGTGATCAAGGAAAAAACTCTATCAACGAGACCGTCTCAACTTTGATGTAATCTTCATGACCCAAAACCATAAGAGTAGCCCGTATCATCCTCGAACAAATGGTACAACACAAGAATTCAATAAGATTTTAGAGCATGGGATGACAGAGGTGTGAAATGCAAACTAGGATGAATGTGTACTAGCAGTACTTTGCGCTTATAAAACAACAATAAAGAGGCTAACACAATAGATACC